>CAIGQZ010032240.1:8099296-8113789 GCA_903798205.1 Danio tinwini | reverse complement strand
AGAGAGAGAGAGAGAGAGAGAGAGAGAGAGAGATAGATATTTATTATATTTTCTCCACAAAGGGTTGGACTAAAACTTGCTTAAACTTTGACACCCTTCTTTTAGTGTTTTATTTTATTATGAGTTTAGTTTTTTGTAATGCATAGTGTATAAATGGCTCTAAATAGCTGTTCCGACTCTTTTTCAACTCTAAAAAAACTGTTTATGGAAAAACGTGTTATTGCTAAAAAATTAAACAGTGGTTAACAATGTTGCTATGCTAACTGTTACGATCAAACACATCAAGAACTAAACACATGCTACGTTAACAAACTACAACTCTCAGCATGCACCTCACACACACTGGTTCCTGATTCTCACTGATTACACACAGTCAGAAGATTATTATGGACTGATTTTAAGAACTAAAAACTTAGCACACACAGACATCGTTGCTGATTCTTGTTTAACGAGCATTACAACCCATTTTCCCTTGCCTTGCTTGTAACTTTTTTTGCCGCCTTTACGCTTAGGATTAACTGTATGCACCTGTTTGTTTCCATTTCAACGATTCTCTTAATAAATTGCTATTTAATTTTCAACTTTGTTGTCCAGGCATCCTAACATGACACTAACATTGTTTTTGTTGTTAAACTATGACCAAATGTGTTATTTGTATAAAAAAATAAAAACATTAGATATATACCAGTTTTGTATATATTTTTTTCAAGCAAATTGTTTTGGAGTTTAACCTACATATCCTTAAAATATTCGTTCAACTATATTATAGTTTATGGTTGTATATACACACTATTTTATGACAGCAATTATTTGTACTCAAGCTTTTTTTTATCAAATTCTTTTAAATAATTTTTCTGTCTTAAAGATATGTTAAAAGTGAAAACTTTTGTGGAATATTTAGAGATGTTGTGTATAATTACATGAATTAATCTGTATAATCACATTAATAAATTTGTATAATTACATTAATAAATTATATATTTACAGTAGTATTTAGTAAAATGACAATAATAATCTGTATAATTAAAGTAATAATTAGTAAAATGGTAGTAATTACCTATATCATTGGTTATAATCTATAAAATGACAGTAATCACTTTAATTATGGAGCAAGAAATTACTGTTTTGTTTTTTTTAAACATTTTTTTCCGGTTATTTTCTGGCGCCCCTGCTATCAGAAAATTAGTTTGATGATTTTTTTTTTTTTTACAGTGTGTCTCAGTCAACTTTAAATGTTGAAAATTCAACTCAGTTTAACAGAGTGACTTTTATTGACATTTTAATAGTTTGAACAAATATAATGTATATAAATACATAATATATAGAGAAATTAGTCCATAAAATGACAGAAAATGTACTGGCAGCTTATTACAAGGTTTTTATACAACACCAAACACAGACAATATTACTTTAAACTATTAAAAATGTTAATAAAAAGTCACTTTTTTAACTTTTCAGAGTTAATAAGTTGTTGGAAGAAAGATCAAGGTGCGATATTGCAATTCAAAAGCATAAATAAATTGGCAAAAATAAAAACATGAATCACAAAATGATGAAAACTGCTAATTTATGGATATATTTTAAAATTTTAACTAACTAATTTGTAAAAACATAATTAATTAACTAGTCATTAACTAGTCAACAACTTTATAATGATCTATATGTACTGTAAAAGTAAAACTGCATGACCAAATTTTAATCTGGATCATAAGAGCATTTATTCAGTCACTTTCATCATCATCGTCACCATCATCATCATCAGCACCATCACCACATCAACACCATCATCAATCAGTAACATCCTCATAATATTCAGTTATAATCTTTAATATATCATTTTTATATCATATCCATTATCATTCATATAATATACAGATATCAATGAATGTTCCACCTCCTTTGAAAGGAGTAGGACTGATGTTTCAGTATTTACAGCATGTAAAAGAGAGAGAGAGAGAGAGAGAGAGAGAGAGACAGACGGACAGAATAAGAGAGAGAGCGAGAGAGAGAATAAAAATAGTAAAGAAGGGCTCTTTCATGTGTGACTCATCGCATTCATTCCTGCTGTGAGTGCTAAATACAGGAACACTGACTGAACGCATCAGGCCGAAGATCTCGGCACCCATCTCAGTCTAAGCAGTGATGCCGTTTCCATGCTTTAAAGGGCGGCACTACAGGCAAACATGATGCATTCCCATGATGCAATGTCACGTTTTATGACATGTACAGAGACCACATTTTTGTAGCTGATGACATATGACATTTCTGGCCATTTTTATTTGCGCTCAAGATTTTTTAGTAGATCTACTGTAATATGCAAATTTGCACCATGGAATTCAAGGTTTGTTTTATTAGAACTCCTTTATTTTGCATATTTAATAAGATGACGTTTGAAGGATTAGCTCACCTCAGAATGAAAATTCATTCATTGTTTATTAACTGCCATGTCTTTCACACCTATGAGACTGTTATTCGTCTTCAGAACGCAAGCAAAGGTATTTTAAATCAAACTTGCGGCATCATTTGAAATCTGTTTACCATAAATCTCTGACACTTTAAAACATTTAGAAAGAGATAGAAAAATAAAACTACATAAATCAAGCGGATTACTTTTCTGAATAAAATGGGGAGCTTTCTAAAAAATTACATATAAACATTGTTCGGTGCAACGTGTTTATGCCATTTAAATTTTGTACAGAAGTCTAACCATGCTTGTTTGATATAAAAACCAATGAGGCTCATTACTGTGTGTAACATGGCATGTTTGAGCTTCCACAAAAACCATTGAAATTGAAAATGTTTTTAATCACTTGAGTCAACTGGTTTAAAGAAATAGTAATCATTTACTCATCCTTACTTCCAAAACTGTTCGAGTTTCTTTCTTCCGTGAACACATTTAAAGATATACTGAATGGTGGAATAGTGGAAAAAACAGCCATTGATTTTCATAGTATTGTTTTTTTTTTTTTGCTTCTATGGATGTCAATAACTTTTTCTCTCTCAAAATTCTTAAAAAATATCTTGTGTGGTTTTCAACATAGGAAAAAAAAATCATAAAAGTTCAAAACCACATGAGGGATTAAATAATGAAGAATATTTCATTTTTGGATGAACTATCACTTTAATTCAATTGTTCAGAAAGATAATGCCACTTCATATAATGAACAAGACTTAATTTAGCTTTTATTCACTTTTTGGACTTAAGGCAGTGACTTACTGTGATAATTGTACATTTACCACACTGTAAATAATTGAGATTTCAACTGTAAAAACCTGTAAAAATGCTACGGTAAAAACAGTAACCTGGTTACCAGTATGTTTCCTTAATATATACGGCAAATAACCGTAAATTGACTCCCAGAATTCCCTGCATGGCACATCACTTTTTATGCTTTTTGTTGACATTACTATGGATCTTTTTTGTTGTTTTCCCATCAGTTATGTACATTAGAGATTTGTTACATCTAATGTTGATAAACAAATGTTTATTTCATGAATTTAACTTTATGCGCGTTACCGTACTGGTGTTTACTAGCTGTGTGAATGACACTGAGCATGTTCTATACACTGATACACTTTTCTGCTTGTGGGAAAAGTTGTTTGTGATGGGCACTGGTACATTATGTAACTTTCTCATCACCACCCGCATATGGCTGTGTTAACCTGTCTATCTGTGTAACAAAGATGTGATGTGTAGATGCTGGTTATTCAAAATACAGACATATTACCTCTATAAATGAATAAAATACGGTAGTTTACTGTAACATTAGAAATTACTTTTTGTTGTACTATATTTTTAACGATGAAATACTGGCAACCACAGCTGCCATTTTTTCCTGTACATTTTACGGATTTATTTTTTACAGTGCATGAAATTGTACTTAGGCATGGGACGATAACCGTTTTTAAGGTATACCGTGGTTTGGTAAAAAGTCAAGGTTTTAAAACCTCCAAAATTTTCTGCGATTGCGTTCTCATGGTATATGTATTTTTTTTGTTTTGTTTGAAGTTTATGACAACAGTATCTCCAGCAGAAAAGCTGTTTTAAATGAAACAGAAATCTGTGTTTTTAAAACTAATGAAGACAGCAGAAGTCAATGATTCATTTGAATTATTTAGCCTGACATGTTTACTACTTCAAAATATTTTAAAAGTTTCTCGAAATAAAATAGTGTGTTCAAAGTGAAAAAAAAAAAAAAGTTTTATTTTTTTACCCAGATAATTAAAAAGAATATATTTTAGAGCAGAAATCACAATACCGTAAAACCGTGAAACCGTAATATTTTTACCCATGCCTAATTGTACTACATGGCTAACCTGCTCTGGAGACATTTCAAACCAACATTAGACCAATCTGCTCTGAGTAAAGTGATGTATCTGAAGCAATAAAGCCACTTCCAGACAGTTTGAGCTCTTTGTGAATGTACATTAATTATTAAATTCAGTTGATTGATGATTTACATTAATAAAATCATGTATTTTAGTATTCAGCTGCCTTTCCTAAACCTTCTCTACATCAGCAGTGCTTATTTCTGCTTTGCAAATGTGTATCAATTCATTATATTTCTGAGAAGTGCATCTTTGTCTTCAAGGCAGAAGTGTATTTCATAGGCTCTTGTTTGAAGTAAATCAGACTGACACTCTCCAGGTTTTGTGCTGTGCTTCATGTGTCATAATTTTAGGTGCACATGTGCCAGACTTTATCATAAATTTGGATTAAACCATGTCACAGGGGCTACTGCTTGACACTAGTCACAAATGTCAAGAACAAATGTCACTGGCTTTTGCAAAACCTCAAAAGTCCCTTGGGGTATGCAAAAACGAACCTGATTCTTCTTAACATTGTGACAGAATTTGAATGCTGTAAACATCTGCACATGGTGTATGCTAATCAGTGTTTACATGAGGATGTTACAAAGTTAACATGTCACTTTAGAAAATGAAAACGCTTGATTCATGTTTCTTTTTATAACCTCTTTATAATGTTTTGAACTGTCAGAGTCTTTTTATTAAGTGAACAGACTTTCACTGAAGGACAAAAATGATGACAGCAAGGTTAATTTGAGGGTGAACTAACCCTAAAAGTCACCTGTAGTACGTCCCTGGATCAGAATGTTCTAATATGATGCATGAGGCTCCGTTCAAAGCAGAAAACTGCTGCTTTCAACAACTGGAGGAGAGGCAGTCCTTTCATTTTCCCTCCTACTCCATTCTTTCCACAGATAACATTTCCCAATGACACCCCAAAAAGCTGGTACGACAAAGTAAAAACAATTAGGCCTCCACAATAAAAAAAATAATAATATCAGTCACAACCATGAAAGAGTTTAAAAAGAGCAATGACTTTTTAGAACATGCATTAGAGTTCAAGAAACTCGTTGTATTTTCTTATTATCAGTTAATGCAATTGAGTCTCTGAGCAACAATGTCACAGTCATTTTCGTCCTGTCACAAATAACGGAGGGGCATTTCATCATCACACATCCAGCTAATGTGTTTTTCTAGTATTTCTCAGTCCTGTTGCAATCCTTCTCATGAAAGATATTTGGTTCATGCAATGATTCCAGTCGCGTTTTTTACATTCATTTTCCATCTGACCTCAACGTTCTTGATTTTCTAACCAATCAGGCAAAGGATACTCATCTTATTAAAATCATAAACACTAAAGTAAGAGTCATTTGTGCGTATGGGATATTGTCAGTTCAAGAGCATACACTTCAAGGATCTTTGACACCATCACAAATGACGTGAGATCAGTTTGATCCATGACGGCATGTGGACATCTAGCTACAGGTACCACCACACCAGAACGGTGTGATTTACAATAGTGCCAAACGTTTCGTTCACGTTGTATCTTATATATACCTGAGGTACAGTAAGAAGTTTACTCTAATAATATCTCACTACTATACCTGGATAATTTAGTGCCATTTTTTAAAGATTCATTCATTGAAGTAGGCCAGAGATTGAAATGCTTTGATTAGCCTATAAAGCACCCCGTTGTGTTACTAACCTAAACGTGCCAGCCAGGCCTTTTTCTCTTTCAGAGTGGTCCTCATAGTGTCCTGCACTGCATTAGGTGTCAAACGTTGACATTTACATGCATGTACAAAGTCACAAACGTTAGTCTGAGTTGGACTGAAGCGAGACAGGTTTGGCTTTGGATTGTTAAGGTGATAAGTAAATGCCGATAAACAACGGTACAAAAAGACACGAAAATGTCAAGAAAGCAAAACTTTGAAGACAGAAAAATGATTCACATTCAAGTATGGCTTTAGAGAGGCTTGCTGTCATGCTGGGCTTGATATATACCGTAGACGTAGAATCTGAAATCCTTAATTTTGTTGGGAAACTTTGACAGGCAAGCACTTTTTGTCTCTCTATAGGCAAGGAACAGAGGATGATACGGCGGGGAGAAAAAAAAAAACAGAACTCCTTTCTTTTGACACTAAATGTGGGAACAAACACAACACATCACAGACCGTACTAAAGTTACACAGGCGTTTGGCAGACGAGATACAGAGGCCAGAGAACACACGGAGGAAAGACAAAAGCAGAAACCAAAGAGAAGCTGATATCGCAACAATGAGAGGAGCGGGGGAGACAGGTGGAGGTGGAGAAAAGGGGACCATCTGTTTTGTTCTCTTCCATCTCTCTGGGTTGATCTTCCACTTTATGTCCCGTTTTGTTTTGAATACTGTACAGCAACGGATTTCATTCCCTTGTTTCAGTTGTATATTAGTCCATTTCCGAGAGGTGGTAGGATGCAGATGACATGCTAGTGCAAAGGATATTTTTTTGTGTGTGTGTGTGTGTGTGTGTGTGTGTGTGTGCGTTTCATTTCATGGGTTTCAGTCAAGACCAGCTGTATTTAGGCTGCCGATTCAAGTTTGGCATCCAGGTGACTGACAGGCAGTCTTGTTGCAGTGGGCGGGGCAAAACCTGGGGGGTGTTGTTCAAGGGTGGGGCCAACAAGTCTGCTGGTTACCTAGAGGAAGGGCTACTGCACTCAGAGGCGGGGCAACAGAACTGATGGGCGATGTCGTCATCCTCATCCTCTCTGGAGGGTGTGGCAGAAGTGGATGGGGAGTGAAAAAGAGTAAAACAATGAGTTACAGGTAAAGAGGAAAAGTGAGTAAGAACAGTATAGAGAATGAAGGAGGGATGAATGAAGATATGGATGAGTTGTATATTAATCTTGTGACATCCCCTATACAGTGCTGGATGTTGTTGTGATTCAAATATGGAGTCATTTGCCTGTAAATTAGAATGAGGGTGGCGGAATGAGCTCTAGAAAAGGGGTGGAACGTGATGTCACTAAATAAATTAGAATACCCGAGGTAACTGGGCTCATGAATGTTAATTAGCTCGTACTGACATTGCTAGGTAATTTTCTTAGGCTGTCAGGCCACGTTCATTAATTAATATTCATGGAGGCAAGTCTTCGCCTTGGTACTATTTATATACTGGCACATGCAGATGTGCATGAGCTCCACATGGCCTTGGAATTGTGTTACAAAACCAAGCCAATTTTATGTTTGAAATGTCAGATAATATTACAAGCTAACAGAGTGCAGCAGAAAAACACCCTGCATGAATAAGCACATAAATAAGTTAGTATTTTCGCACCCTTGAAGGGCACTTCGAGAAGAGGATGACATTTGTTGGTGCATTCCAAATGAACCTCTCTAAATTTGTTCACAAAGTGTCCTTCCTCAAGTATCTGCAATTGTTACTTCATAGAATAACTTTACTGTTTATTATATATTAAAAGGCTTAATATATTATTTTTAAAGTAACACAAAAAGGTATAATAAAATGTGAGTGGGGTGTTTGATTTATTTTAAGCTTAATGATGATGACAAAGTCATGTGAATGTGATTTAGTTCTTTCAGAGACTTTTTTTAGTTCAGCTGAATGTGTCATTCTTGTGCTATAGTTGTGTATGTGAAGACTGTCTTAATGAACATAACATTAAAAACTAAAATCAACCATTTGTTGGTCACGATGCATAAATTTTCTTCAATAATCCAAAAGCAACTTCTGTCGGCCTACAAATACACACAATCCCTGCAGCACTCAAAGGCAAAGATATTCATAATTAATATAGAAATCAAGTAGAGTTCATTCCAAAATTCCAAAATTGGAATGCTTAATAATGCATGGATTATGAATACATTTTCCAATAGTGCATTAATCAGGTGTTTTTAAATGTATTAATTGTATTTATTAGTTAGATTATTATTAATTTTTTTTACCTGAAGATAAATTTGGTCTGATTCAGTAACTGTCTTGTGGCAAATCTCAGTTCTAGTTGTCACTTAGTTTTGTGTGTTTCTTAATCTTTACCAGCAGGGGGCAGAATTGTAGTGTAAATCGAAATCATCAGCCAGCAAAACACGGTTTTCCTTTAGTGTATATTACCAGTTTAACTAACACTGTAGATAACCTTTAAAAGGCATGTACATACAGCTACTTTTTTTACTTTAGTGCAACAAAAAAAAAGTGTGTGCACAAATTCATATAAGAGGAAATAATGAGCGTAATGACTGATTTAATGAAATGAAGGGAAAGGCGAGGTAATACATAGGATGAGGAGTATTAAGAGTGTGTGGGTAGAGTTCTGCGTGTGCCTTATGTCTTTGCCTCAGTTTAATTCATGGTTAATGAAGAAGTGAAACTACATCTGAATGAGTGGTGAGCATGAATGTTTATACGTCAATGTATGCAGAGAATTATGCGTTAGGATGTGTGATTTGTTACTGTGGATATAATTTGGACTATGGAGATTGAATAGTCTTATTTAGAGATGTGTGTGAAGGGGGACTAATGAAAACTTGAAGGGAAAACCTGCAATTTCTGTGGTTTTAATGAAAAAAAACTACTTCTAATAAGACTGCAGGTTTATTTAATAGCATAAGATTGGGCGAGTGACTCTTGATGCTTTATATAGATACTATATAATACAATTTCAGGACTTTTCTTTTTAAGTTTACAACAATGAGAGAGCTTATTTATTAGAAAAAAAAGTAACAGAAGGTGGAAGGGTGGAGGGCTGCATTAGTGAAGATTGTCTGCATGAAACGGTTTAGTTATTTTAAATATTTTTTCTCTATAATATATCAATAATTCATGCACTTATCAAGCACTGGCAATTTCCAGGTATTCCACACTACTTAAATAGCATAAAATCAATCTCCACTACTTCAACAGTTTATCAGGCAAAAAAAACGTTTATGGTAACTTAGCTAACCTTCATTTGCAACATATTTATTTGTACTGAGGAAGACTTGGAAATTGGTAGTGCTTGATTTATTGATATAATATGAAATTAATATTTTAAAGACTCATTGGAAACAAACCTGGACTATTATTAGGTGTTGTTACAAGACTTTTATGACCTAAAAGAAATTATTACCATATATGAAATTATTACCATAGTTACCATATGTGGTTCTTTGCCTGATAAAGCGTTCAAGTACTGGAGTTTGATTATATGCATTTTAAGTACCGAGGAATGGTTGAAAATTGCCAGTGCGTGATACGCAATTTATTGAATGGCCTATAAAATTTGAAATCACTTTGTACAGTCAAATATTTTTCTTTTCAGTTTACAATCAAAATTAAATCTTAGACTTTCATAATGAATCAAATCCAGTTTATTTTTCATTGTAGAGTACATGCACTTACGACACAGGTGCCAATGCCAGTTCCCTGCACAACCCTAATTAAACACACCTGATCAAACTAATGGAGTCCTTCAGGCTTGTTTGAAACCTACAGGTAAAACCGCGGTCACACTGGGCTTTTTTCCCTATAGACTTCCATTCATACGCACGCGATTGCCTCAGACCGGAAACGCAGGGTCATGCGTCAGAGTTTCGCAGGTTGCTGCGGTGCAAAATTCAAGCTTGGTGAACTCTGACCTGCGAAATCGCATCACTTGACTGCGTGAGACCAATCCAGGATAAAAACATGACCTCTCTGAACAGAAATTTAAAACATGGAGCAATCGCTCGCTTTTTAAAATTTCTAATTATCTTGTTTAATCCTGCCCCTTTTTGCAGCGCCGTACGACAGAATTTCGCAAGCTCAAACTCTAGTGTGACTTCGGCTTAAGTGTGTTTAAGCAGGGTTGGAACTAAACTGTGCAGGGCTGTGGCCCTCCAGGAACTGGCTTTGACAATCGTGACTTACAGTATGGTAACTTAAATGTGGCAACTACATGGGTTAGGGTCAAGTTTAGGTATAGTACCTAGCTATAAACCACTTTATGTAATGATTACAAGTATATAGTAGTACATTTGAAACAGGACTGTAAATTTCCTCTAAAGTGTAAAATAGGCCTTACACAATCATGAACTGTGCTAAATTCTCTAATAGTTTGGACTTTCAAAATTTTACTATATGCGCATTTTACTTAAAATCATATTTATATAGGATGCACATGCTTTTTCTTTAAAGTTGTTTCAATAATAATAATAATAATAATAATAAATAATAATAATAATAATGGTACATTTAAAGCCTGAATATAATATAAAATGTAATTTATACACTTAAAAAAATGCTGGGTTTCACAGAATCGATTTGTGTTGGGACAACATGAAGGAATTAAGTTATGTTAACTTATTAGTTGTTACAAATTGAATTGGATTGAACGTAAAACAAGGAATTATTTTCTAAAACGAACCTCAAGAATTGTGTTGATCATTTTAAATAAGTGGTTTGAACAAACAGCAAACATACCTACATAACATTATTTGAAAGAAAAATAAATCTGGCTGCCTTTGTTTTTTTTTTTTTTGTTAGTTTTTTTTCATAAATTTCTCCAAAATTTTGGTCTCCAAAGAAATAACAACCATTTTGCACAAAACTTAAAACTTTAATGTTTTTTCCAAGCATTACACATCAATACTAATCTGAAATGTGTTTATGCACTTAAATCTTCACTTAGTTTTAAACAAAAACTACATAATTATTGTGGAAATATCAAATATTTTCAATTGTATTAAATAACTACACTGATCAATATTTGCGGCAGGCCTAGTTTTTTTAGGAACCATCAGGTTAAAAAGATTAAATAGTCTGTAACAGTGGAACAGGGTTTCAGACCTCACTAGGTTACTTGCAAGGTCATTTCATCTCCAAAAAGCTGTAATCATCTTGCTTTTGGAGGCTGTGCTCAGTCTGGGTAGTCAGTTAGGCTCGGACGAGGTGGGAGATGAAAGGTGAGCGTCAGGACGTGGGTGATGGCAGATACTGAGGTGGTGGAGGATCTAGGATCGAGAGGGAGGGGGGGGAAGTGTGGGCTCGGGCCCTTACCTTGCCTGCTCCGGGTGCCGGGCAGGGGGGAGGGCGCAGGGCGGCTTGGGCAGAAGGAGCCGCGCGGGGCAGCAGTACTGGTGGTGGGTGGAGTGGCTGTTTGCGGTCAGACTGGTGTGGACAGAGGTAGAAGCTGGAGTAGCAGTAGAGGAGGTGGAAGAATTGGTACGAGTAGAAGAAGTACTACAGGTGGAATAGGGTGGTGACCTGACAGAGAGAAAGAGAAGAGAAGAGAGAGGAAGAGGGGAGAGCAAGAGAGAAAGGAAGATAGAGATAGAGAGGCACAGGAAGAAAGAGAAAGAGAGAGAGAGAGAAAAAATAAAGTCAAGAAAGAAACAAAAGATAACAGACAACAAAGACAGCCACATGCATACATTACAAACACTTTAGCAGCAGCAGCATTACAGGCATGGTTAGGCAGCGTTATGAAGCGTTATGCAGACTTTTAATCGAGCTGTGGAGAGTTAAGAGCAGTCAGGCTGAATATTTAATGAAGGTTTAGATGATGGTTTATGCAGATGTGTCACATTCTGCTCCCTTGTTCCCTTGTATTGAGATCACTAACTTTCTAAACATTTAGAATCACAAAAGAGCATGGTGTAGCTGTTAGAAAAAATATTACAGAGCTATTAAAATAGAAAACCGAAGTTTGCATATAATAAATTGCATTTAAATAAAATTGAAGTACATCAATTTAGCAATGTTTCAGTAATTGTAAATTAACCAATGTGATTTTTTTTACTTCCATGCACATTAGGGACAAATACTAACAAAATCTCTTTTAAAAAGACTTTAAATAAATAAAAAAGTAAATATACTGAGCAGAGAGTCCAATTGAACATTTTAGAGAGCAAATTTAAAGAACTTATGAGCAGACTGAGACACATCCAAGGTGAGAATTATTTTTCACTAAACTTCAGCTTGACCAAGAGCTGTACAAGCTACACTGGACAATAGCAACTCAAGAATTATTTAATGCTTTTGTCAGTTTAAATAAGTGTACCATTCAAAGAGCCAGCGTCGTGTAAAACAAAAACCTTTAAAATAAAAGTTATATGGGCACAAATGAGTTCATTTGCCCAAATAAAACAAACCAAATTAAAATTAAATTAAAGAATTCTGGTCTGAAGAGAGAATCTCTTTAACTGGAATCCTAGACTTTTCTTAGATTTTTCCAGAAATTCTAAAAACAAGATTTCTGTCAGAGATTTGCTTAATGAGTGGTGAACAGTGCCTGACCTTCAGTATAAAATCAATATCCATCCACTTTTATTCCACAGTGCAGTTGTCATGCCAAAAAATGACAAATGGAATGAATTTATCTGTTTAAATAAATCATCTGTAACACACTGATCCACATGCTTTAATAATAGGTGTCACAATATAATCATGATGCTGTAAGTTAGTCCGACATAAACCGACATTCACAATGCATTTAATGCCCATCGTGTGATGCATTTCCAGGCCAAACAGAGCATAATGAGGAAATAATGCAAGTCAGGACTGAGATCATTCCATATTGACATGAGTAGCTTATGAGATTTTAGCATAGCAACATTTTTACCATTGGCTAGACCAAAACTAGGTTGATTTTAGGCAGAGAAAATGATTTAATGGACTTTTTGCACTGATGAATTATGCCCAGTAAGACCAGAGACACTTACTAAATGTTTAAATGTTGATGTTTATCCATTATTAAAATTGACACCCAATATTTTAACATCCATTTCTAATCAAGCAATAAAAATGCTCGTTCATTGATTTGCCAAAGCAACACAATGAATCCGCTTCCAAATTTTTTTAAGTACTACAACTCTCTAGAATTCTATGACATTTCCAGCATTTCATGATCAATTAAAAAATATTTTTGTCTTTAGTCTTGATGGACACTCGTTAAGTCTGTCAGGTTAACATTAAACACCAATAAATAATACAGCACAGACATTTGAACACCACCTAAAGCTTGAGCGAACAGTACACAGTGACAGACAAAGACACAAGAAAACAGAGGGAATAAATGGACCGGTATGAGGGAAATGGGGGAAAGATGAGTGAAGGAAAGAAAGAGAAAGATGGATAGAAACTGTGGCCTGAAAGAGAAGAATGTGAAAGTGTGTAGGTAGATGGCATGAGTCCTCAGGGTTTACCGGGGTGAAACGGCCAGGAGTGATTCTGTGGGTGTCAACAGGGACCTCCTGAGTGAACTTTATGCTATAGTACAGTATGTGCAACAACACTTTTTTTTAAAGGTGCAAAGTTAAACCTGAAGAGTGCAACTTTCTAGATTACATAACGAGCAAAAATATTGATTGTTTTCAAACAAGTCTCCGAACACTCCAATTGGTTGCTCAATCTGAAAGCCTCACCCAAAACTCACTTCACTGGCTGAGCTTGTTGCTATGTGGGGCTCCCTGGGATTCTAAAATGTTTTGATAACACTACAGCCTCAAAATACTTATTCTTTTAAAGGGGAATCCATTGACGAATGTGCATTAAGTAGGAAAGACATTTTAAAAAGACAAACTTTAGCTTTCAAGGGGCTGAATGAGCAAAAAATAACTTGGGAATCCACCGACAGCTTCTAACAACAAAATCACTGCTAATTCCTTCGAGATTTTCCAATGTTTTCAACATTTTTTAATAAATATGTGAAAAAAGCCCTTTTATAAAAACCCATAAGAAAATCTTGAGGGAAACAGTCCTTCAGGTTTTAACATCACGACTGCAGAACTCCATTGCCAGGATTAATCTTCTTAATTACAATACAGATTTTAAAATGACATTGTGAACAGATATTATATCAATCAGTTTTTGTGGTTTCCTTCAATGAGAGGTACAGCATATGTAAGCAGCACAGTTGCAATGTTCTGGTAAAAGTCCAGCTGGGACAGTTGTTGGAAATGTACACACACACAGTCAAATCCTCAAGGGAAGGTCTGTATTGGTACATGACCTCGAACATGCCCTTTCCTCAACTGCTCTTTCTTTCCCTTTCACACACACACTTTTAAAACTCAGTTTTGCTGCCCGGCAAAAAAAAAAAAAACTGTCCCCATGCGTCCGTCCCCATCATGCCTGTGTGGTCACCTCAAAACCAGCTGACATACTCTATCCCACTGCAAGAGAGAGAGAGAGAGAGAGAGAGAGAGAGAGAGAGAGAGAGAGAGA
>CAIGQZ010032240.1:8087321-8099286 GCA_903798205.1 Danio tinwini | reverse complement strand
AGAGAGAGAGAGAGAGAGAGAGAGAGAGAGAGAGAGAGAGAGAGAGAGAGAGAGAGAGAGAGAGAGAGAGAGAGAGAGAGAGAGAGACTCATCTCATCTCCCTCAGAGAACAAGCTCCTCGAGTGCTAAAAACCATATTAGCATCTTCTGCAAGTCTCTCTGGACCCATCAGAAGGGCTGATGTAAGTCGAGGGAAATATGGTGCCATTCCTAATAGACAGAGGCAGGTATCGCACACTGCTCTCTGCTGATTTCAACATGCACTGCAACTCATATGGACTGAAAAGACAACAAATTATAATAATAATAAAATATATATTTATAATAAATAAAGACTATTATAATTTAGACAAAATGCAAATGTTGAACTGGTGTAAAGAGTGAAAAAAGATGCTGATTACACACAAGGGTTGTCTAAGTTCAATGGTCAATTCTACTCAAATAAAATTTGATGGCCCATTATCAGTTTGGACATTAGATTTGAAGTAAATTATTACTAATATTCAGTGGGAACGTATAATTTATTTAAAAGTGACAGTACAGTGGACATTTGTATTGTTACAAAAAAATCTTTCAAACTTTGTTCAAAGAACTGTGGAAAAAAAGACTTTCTGAGGGATTTGTGTGAAGAATAATGTGACGCTGAAAACAGTCGAGGTCAAAATGGATGTTAAAAATTCTGCTTTTCCATCAAATCAATTAATAACATTGAATATATTCCTCAATCATTTGCTCAGAACTGGAACTTTTTCCAACTGGAAATTGTATTATTTTGCAATAGGATAATATCATGAGAGTTTTATACTACTGCCATCAGTCAGACATCGATCTATGTTAGATATATAGGTCTAGGTGGCTAAAGACCCAAATTTATTATGCAAAACATGCATGCAATGAAGGGTTAAAAGAGGACAAAATATCTTACAAACCCCAATATTGTACAACACATCACAAAAACTCTTCAAGAAATTGTTGCTTTCAAATAAACAAACATAATTACAGCCCTTTTTCCCCCAGTAATTATATGAAGTCATTAATACAGAAGTGCAGTGAAGGCTTTCTTCTTTTTCCATGCCATTATGCGTTTTATTAATCAGGTTTATTACATCATATTACTGAAAAATTCTTATTTTTATTGGTGCTAAATATACTTAAACATAACAGTATTTGCGTTAATAATTAACAAACATCCAATCTAAAAAGAAAAAAAAAAGTGCACCATTTTCATGCACAGCATCAACCACAAAAACTGATTCGGAATATTTTGACATTCCCTTTTTATACACACACATATACTCTTGTGACATTCCTTGATGTAAATGCCATTTTTCGTCAAGGTTTTTGTGTGTTTGATAGGACGTGGGAGTGTGAGTGTGTGCGTGGTGTGTGTGAAGGCTCATTTCCTTTGTAATTCACTGCATGTTTTATTAGCCTGTCAGCTGCACTGTCCTCTCTTTTGCACATCACTCCTTCTTTCACTCCTTCCTTCTTTCAATTAGTACCTCTGTTCTTCTTTCTACATCTCTCTCCTTCTCCATTTTTGCCTCTCCCTCTTTCTCTCTGTCGCCCACACAGTTCTTTACACATAAACACATTTGTGATAACTCACCTCGTTCCCCCAGCAACACTTCTACTGAAGCCCATGAGGGAAAGGAAAAAAGAGAACAAGGGAGTACTTCTGTGACATTGTGACCTGCTTCAACAAACTAACTGTGGCCAAATACGCTATTGTGTACTGAATGTGCAACTACACACTAAAGGTTAAAGGGGATTTCTCAGAAATGTTGCAGAAAAGAGGATCAGACTTGTAACCAATCTGCAGGAAGAGGGGCTCGGCGCAATAAGGTGTGTTTGGCATGATTTGTTGCCATTTTCAGACCAGCTCAAATCTAAGTAAGTCACATTTTGCATCACGTTGTTTAAATAGCAAATCTATTTGCGCCACTTTGGGGACTTATGGGTGTTCCGGTCTAAAAAGGAGGTACGTTAAGGCGCATTGTTGAAATAGACCACACTATTGACCGCGCTAACTAAAAAAAAGCTGGTCTAAAGCTCATTAGTTATGGGCCTTTGTAGGTCCAAATGCTTAAACATTGCTTAATACACACAGCACGCACAGCAATACTAAAAATATCTTTACATATGAAAAAATAAATAAATAAAATCAAAGAATTAAAATGTTACAAATACTATTATTTTCTACATAAATATAAAAACCACTGCCTCCATGTCTTCCTCATCTTGGGGGGCTTTTTTCAGTTTATTTATGACAATTTGCATTTGTATAATGTTATTATTATTAGCAGCATTATTTATTATGTGCATATTTATATTTGTTTTAATAAAAAATTATTTAGATTTGTTATTATTGTTTATTTATTTAGTTGCTGGAAATTAGAAATGAATTTAGAAAGGGTTAGAAACAAATCTTTGTACTTAAACCAAATTAAATATGTAGGCTAATGGATGTCTTCAGTGGAGTGCGTACAGCACCGTTTACTTATCCACGAAAATAAAGGAGTAAAGAGTAAGAAAAAGTGAAGAGGCCGAATGGAGGAGGCTCGTTCTTTACCCTCTCGCTGCAGATGGTTTGTTTAACAGTTCTCACTAGTCAAACATTCAGTTTTTCGACTTACAAAAGTCTTCCATGTAAATAGCAAATGCACCATGGCGCGACGCAACTGACTCTTACAGGGAATGGGAGACGAGACTCTGTTTGGTTTAATGCACATTATGCTAAAAACACACCCATAACTACTCATTAAGAAAATAAATACAACTCTGTTAGACCACGCGCCATACTGCAGAAAGTATTTTTTCATCCTTAAAATAGCAAAAGTGAATTCGGACACATGCTTAATGCTTTTGGACCATGCGCTTTAGACTTTACATGCCTCAGGTTCTAGTTAAATGATCTAGGTGTAAACTCAATAGGGGAGGACCTTGAAGGAATAGTTCCCCCAAATCTGAAAATTCTGTCGTCATTTACTCAGCCTACACTTGTACTAAACCTATTTTAGTTTCTTTCTTATGTTGAACGCAACAAGCAGGAAACCTGTAACCATTGACCTCTACTGTATTTGTTTTCCCTACAATGGGTGTCAATGGTTACAGGTTTCCACCTTTCTTTAAAAAAATATCTTCTTTTGTGTTCAACAGAAAGAAAGAAACTCTTAAAAAAGTTTGAAACCACTTAAAAGAGAGTAAATAGTGAGTATATATCATTTTTGTGTGAACTATCCATTTAGGATTGCTTTATTTCTTCTCAATACATGATTTGTTCTGGTTTTGCTGCTTTTCACAAAACTAAAAGATATTTCTATTACTGTACAGATCTCTATGCACTAATACATCAAGGCATAAAAACATTCGTTTTTTTTTTCCTCAGGCCATTTCCAACTTGAACAGCGATGAAAATCTATTCATCCAACTATCAAATTTTATTTACTGTGTTATTTCTCATTTAATGTACTTTTTATCATTTTGTGTCAATATGTATGCATGCACGTACCCTGATCTCATTTAAACCACAAAAAAAAAATCCTTGCGTTGCATTTTGGTAAGGTGCTGTAGATACCTCACACTTGTAAAATCACATGGTCAGACATACTTTATGGGTTAGAGTTAAAAATTCCAGTACAGTATTTGTATAGATATAACCTTGTTTTTATTCCTTTGTCAGCAGTCTTTCAGATTTACACGAGGAGTTTGGCAGAAGGAGAAATGGTCGTGCCCAACTGAGCCTGGTTTCAAGTTTTTTTTCCTTCACTTTTGTCAACTGGTGCAGTTTGTTCCTCGTCTTTGTCACCCTACTGGCTTGTTAATTTGGGACTTCTGGATCTGCACACTGATGGATTTGCTCATCAGTGTTTGGACTTTCAGCTGTGAAAATTAAACCACACTAAACTGAACTTCAACTCTCAAAACTGGACTGACAGTTTTAATTTACTAAAGCTTCTACGTTAAACTGCTTTGGCACAATCTTTTGTAAAAGCGGTATAGAAATAAAGATGAATTGAATTGGACTTCTTTTTTTTTTATGTACAAACCGTGAAATGAAAACAGCCTTTACATGAGACATTTTACTAAATTTTCATAAAGATTTTTTTTCTTACAATGAAAGCAAATGTAAGTTTTAAAATTTTGGTTAGTAAGATATTTTTAATATAATTTTATTCAACAAGGACATTAAATTGATTAAATTGTTGTTGTTTTTACCAGAGTTTTCAATTGTTGCCAACACCGATGATGATGATGATGATGATAATTATAGCAATATAATAATATATTGAGTGCCAAATTTACAGATTAGAATTATTTCTAAATGATCATGAGATGCTGAAGAAATTCATTCATTCTTTTTCTTTTCGGCTTAGTCCCTTTATTAATCTGGGGTCGCCACAGCAGAATAAACCGCCAACTTATCCAGCGTTATTTTATGCAGCGGATGCCCTTCCAGCTGCAACCCATCACTGGGAAACACTCATATTCCACGGACAATTTAGCTTACCCAATTCACCTATATAACATGTCTTTGGACTGTGGGGAAAACCGGAGCACCCGAAGGAAACCCTTCACACGGGGAGAACATGCAAACTCCACACAGAAACGCCAACTGACCCAGACTAGGCTCAAACCAGCAGCCTTCTTGCTGTGAGGCGAACGTGCTACCCACTGTGCCACTGTGCAGCCATACTGAAGAAATAATGCTTTATAATGACAATTCAGCTTATGTACAATAGCTATAAAGAAATATAATAAATAAACAGTTCTTCCTGTAACATGACACAATATTAATTTTATTGATTTGTTCAAATAAAATAAGTCTTGTTGAGCAAGATACATTTCATATATTCAAAAACATGTACTAACTCTAAAAACTCCAGAAATGTAATACACAAAAGGACATGCTATACACGCTGATCTTCAGTCTCTCACATCCTCGTTGTCTTTGGTGTAAAATTAAACATGACTAAGGTCTATTGATGGTCGACTGAAGCTGAGGGCTATCATATTAGCGGAGGTCACAGCAGAAGGCCTGTACAGACCTGTCAATGCGATTTCACCGCAGCACCCGCTTCCTTTATCACACAGACACTCCACTTGAGCTGGCGGAATCTGTCATAACTGTTCAGGTGGGCTGTCAGTTTCACGCCGCATAGTTTAGTCATGAACAGAAAACACTTCCTGATGTTGCATTTCTGTCGATTTCTTCAAGTCATTCAGTATTCAGATGGGAGATACGGCTGTCAGTTAAACCGTAATCGACCTGATAGTGAGCTCAGAGGCAGAAGTCATGAAAGTGCATATTAAATTTATGGCTGCTTGAATATCTGTTCAGCTGGAGGCTCTGAATGTGTGTTAACACCATCAGATGATGTTTGGGTCAAAATAATTGTGTTTTGATGTGCTTAAGTTGTGTGTTTATTTGACCTGACTTGGACATCAGGTTTAGTAAAGACCACTAGCTGTATGTAAACTTACTCAAAACTTGGTTAAAAAAGTTCAAGAAACCATTTAACTACTTTGAGTTTTAACAAATTTGTGTGTGTTGTGCATCAATTAAAGCAATGTTAGCATCTGCTAGCTTTAATTGTGGATGAAACTGGATAATTTTGTCAGCTAATTTCATCTTCCAGGTATAAAGTCATTATTGGGGCGGGATCCAAATCGGTGACGTAGTGCCGATCTGCCTGTCCAGTAATGACATGCTAGTTTTTCATTAATATTCATAGCTAAGTTTTCTTATCCTATAAGAAGACCCTGCTTCTTAATTATTCATGACTGCACATGCTTTGCGATGACAGACCTGCCAAGCTTTGAGACCACGTCTGCACACGGCATGTCTTTAGTCATTTAGTCAGCACAGTATTTAGCTGTTCTTGAAGAGTCGTATGGGTTTGCTTCCATTATCCACGGGGTTTGTTGCGTAGTTTTCCCCGCAATCCAAAGACCTTGTTAGGTTGTGACGTACAGTATCTGTGACGTATGGAATACTGTTTCCGGGTCCAAGCCACTACTCATTTTAATTGACAAAATATTTGTTTATTCGCTTTTAGTCATATCACACATTAAAATGAATTTTAAAAATCACAGTGTACACATCATTCTCTGGGCTTGCTGCATCACAAATACTAACATTAACAATTTATAAAAAAATGTACCACTTTTTGGCCCTCTGATATTAGGCATGGACATGTATATTGCAATGCGTCGCTCTGTAAACGTTTATTATCATTTGATGAGTCTCCCCAAACAGTTTGATATAGCGTTTGGACCTGAAAACTGCTGATACTGCTGACTGTTTGTGTCTAGCAAGCATTTTTGTTAGAAGAGCTGTATGAGAATTGGAGAATGGCTGACTTTGTCTTTTATCAGTGGAGTTCGTTACCATTCGGACACATTGCCTATATCCATGCTGCTGTGTTTGCCTTTGTTTAAAATCATACAGAGTACTGGCAGGGTTTATGGTTGGAATAGATAGGACAAAAGACCTACTGCACTGCCATCCACTGTGTCTGAATTCAGGCCTGGGGATTCAGGAGAAGAGAAGTCCTCCTTATTTATAGTGTTTATATAAACATAATTTTTTTAAAAGGGTATACCAAATTGTGGTTATGTGTATATATTATATGAAATTATGAATAGCCTATCATACATGCAGAAGGACATTCCTTACTAAAGTAACTTTGTAAACTATAAAAACATGGGTCTCATGTTTTGTGTCTGATTTATTTAGTCTGATTTAATGAGCCAACTGACAGTTGTTCACTTCACCCCCCTCTTTTTCCCCTGCTCTGCTGGCCACGCCCACTCCTCCCTCTGCTCGCAGCACTCCACGCCCATCATTAAGCATTTTTCAAAAAAATTCTGAGGTAGACTTGAAATGAAACAGGAGAGTTTCATGACCCTTTAAGGCATTTCAATAAAACTATTAGTGGTTAATTAAACTGAAGAAAAGATTCATTGGATTTACTATTTTTTTAGGTAAGTGGTTGCAAACTATTTATATTGGCTGAATTTAAACAAATTAAATTTAGTATTGCTCAACTTAATTTGTTTAAATTCAGCCCATTTAAATTGTTTGCAATGATTTACCTTAAATTGAGTAAATCCAATTAAACAAAAAACATGGGCCTTATTTTTAAATGAAAAAAAAAGCAGAAAAAAAAACAAAACAGTCCTCAGGTAATTAAGCATACACTTGCTATGATAGAATCAGGTTTTAATATTGAATAATTTCCCCACTTGTATTTGATTAGCAGTATTCTCTAGTGCCATTCTTTAATATGCATATTTTAGTGCATTATCACAAACAAAACATTGTGTTATGCTTATAAAATTGATTGAACTGCATGGTCAGTTTTTTTTTTTTTTGCCACAGGCCCCTAGACAATGTTCCCAGCTGTTCCTCCCTCTGCATTTTGCTGAATGTTTGGTAATTATTTTGCACACACAATAAATTTCAGGAGCTGAATGCACAAAAATGCACAAGCTCACATTTGGTCCCAACCAAAGCAATGCTTGTTGACCCTTATTCCATCACTCTACAATACAAATACAACTGTTCACAGAAATAAGATGCCATCCCTGAAAGTTCTTATTGACAAATTAATAATACATGAAAAAATGTAATCTAAAAAAAAAAAAAAAAAAAAAAAAAACACATTAAAAAGCTGTATAATTTCGTCCCTCAGAGAGCTTCTAAAGAGGCCCAACACTAAATCCCAAAGTTAAAGCATGTGCTGTAGGGCTTCACACAGTTTGGCTAATAGAAGGCGCTTAAGATTTTCATGTCATCTCACACCACTTGCATATTAATCTATTTAATTTTTTAATTTGATAATACTACAAATAGCATCTAGTAGTGGCAGTGTTGTTTTAATTAAAACTTTTCACTAAATGAAATAAAGCCAAACTAATTGTTTTATTTACTAAGGATGTGACAATCAAAGGTTTCATTACATTATTATTGTGGGTCAAAAAACATGTTTTACTTATACTTACTTGAGTATTTTAGTTTAAATGTAATCATTGTAAACATAGTTTCAAATTAATGCTTCAGGTAAATTTAAAAAAAGACTAAACAGATTTGTTCCCAGTACTGGGTTGCAGCTGGAAGAGCATCCGCTGCGTAAAATATATGCTGGAATAGTTGGTGGTTTGTTCTACTGTGGTAACCCCAGATAAAGAGACTAAGCTGAAGGAAAATGAATGAATGAATAAACAGATTTGGTAAGCATGTCTGTTTAAAAAAAACACACACATTTGTTTTATTTTGACCTCTTCGAACTCAAAAAAAAAATGTTGGCTTTAAGCTAACATTGGGTAAAATATGGGCATATAATTTTAATATAGAAATTGTAAACCCATTCAATTCAGATAGCTTAACTCAAAATATTAAGATGTGATAACTAATTGGCTTAATCATTTTTACAGTGTAGAAATGCAGTGATCGACCGGCTAGAGCTCCTCAGTATCAAAAGTGAAAAACATGCTGACCTACTGGAGCATCAACAGAGGTTGTTTCCCTGTGCTTGAGTTGACCTCAGTGCTCCAGGTTAGCCCACAGCAAGAATTTTGATAGATTAATACTATGGGGTTTAAAATGCAATTTAAGTCATTGCTCATTTTTTTCTTTCAACCTATTTTTAAAATGTTTGCTGTGCGAGTAAAAAAAAAAAACTGCTAGACAGTCAAAATTGCTTTGAGAGAGAGAGAGAGAGAGAGAGGCAGAGAGAGAACATTAGTCATATTTAAGTTGACAGCGAGTGCTTTAAAATGAGATTTAAACTATCAGAAAATATATTTGATCAGAAGTATTTGTAAAATAATAGTACAACATACAAAGTATGTGTAAAAAATTAATCAAAAAAAGCATGTATTATGGTGGCCGAGAGCTTAACATACTGCAGCTTAAGAAAACACGTGCAATTACAAAAAACCAAAACAAACTGAGAAAAGATCTTCATCTGTTTGACAGCACACATGCTGTAAATCCTCACAACACAAACACAATAATAAAAAAACAAGCTGCATTTTCACTACACTTACACATAGCACAGAACACAAAGCAAATGCTTCAAGGGGACTTAAAAATGTGACTGACCCAACTATTTAGGTTATGGTTATTTAGGCTAAGTGAAGTTTCACAAACTAATGTGAAGAAGAGCACCTGATATAATTGATTGTGGCTGGTCTCCCATCCGTAATCATTGGTAAACTAATCGAATTATTCCAAACTCACTATAAATAGCCCGTCTAGCATTGCTCCTTTATCTTCGTTTTTGAAGAACCCCACCATCCACCCCATCTCCCCCTTTCCCTCTTTTACCATGGGGAGCTCTAGAGAACTACCTGATCTCATACCCCCTTACATGCTTATCGACCAGGCGGGAGCCCTGGGCTCAATTATCTCTGAGTTCTCTCCTGGGACAGCGTGCCAAACCTGCTAATATTATCAAGCAATATCTAAGTGCGAACTCTTGAATAAAATACAAAAGACAAGGGAATCAGGATGTTAAAAAAACAAAAAAAACCTTTTAAAAGATCACCTACAACTTCACTGAGCAATAGTCACGGCACAGCAGCGTTCGTCATGTTTGAGTCCCCTTGAAACATTTATGTTGTGTTCCATTCCTTTTTGCAAGTGCTGTGAGAAAATACAGCACATTTTCATAAATTGTTTGCGTTAAGAGAAAATGCAACATGTTTTATTCATTTGTTTGCGTTGTGGGAAAATGCAATTTTTTTAAAGGGTATGCATTGTGAGGATGTGCACCATGAGTGCTGTCAAACAGATGAAGACCTTTTCTAAGTTCACTTTCTGTAATTGCATCTGTTTTCTTAATTGCAGGACATAAAGCTCTCTCGGCCACCGTCATTTATAATATTTAGACTTTATTTTAATATTTAAAATAAGATAAGCTAGAAAAACGTAAAGATACAACGAGTGGGACATTACCGTTTTTGTTTGTATTGTTGCCTTTGGGGAAAATTTAAATGTTTAATATTTCAATACAAATTGAAATACATTTTTACATTTGTTTTAGCTCAATTTTAAATATTCTGAAAATAATGTTCTATAATCAAAAATGCAGTAAAAGTTTATTTTGTTTGTATATGTTGTCAATTATAGTTTTTAGAAATATCTGAATTGGTATAAAATGGTATCAGTAGGTAACAATCTGTGCATTTCTATCTAAAAAGACGACATCATGCGTCCAGTTACAATGCATTGTAAGACACACACAGAGATCTAGGGCTAGTGGTTGAAAGCAGAGGCTGATGCCCTGGAGGCTTGAGTGATGCATTGCTGCTGACTGCGGACTGCAGGAGCTGCTTAGGTGGGAAAGAAGCTCTCAACAACCCTGCAGCAAACCTTTGCCATCGGTTACTTCAATGCTTAGCCCAGAATAAGCTCAAGTTTACGCCTCTGCCAGCTCAAGATATCAGCTTGAGCAGGGATATGAAAACCATTTCATTATTAATTATTGCAACCTTGCATTAGTGTTGTGGTGACAAACAAACGCACGTATGATTCATAGCACAATGCATAAATGATGTCACATTTATGAGAATGTATTACTGCGATTTAACGTCGAACGAACACAATTAAATCCACAACCATAACGACGGAGCGAGAACAAAAGCATCCGAGGAGTAATTATAGTGAAACGTGACATAGTGGCGGCCTTGTTTTACAGCACCGTTGTCTGTGTCCTTTAGCTGTGTGTAGGGTGCACACACACACACACACACAGCTCAACCGCATGCACACAGAATGGGTTATGTATTACACAAGCAACTTTTTCGGCAATCCAGTTCATCTACAGGTGTTGCCATGACAACCACTCATTTATCCTTCAGATCCTCGGCTTGTGCCCATGGTGAGGAATGGGCATAACAACAGCACCAAGAGACAATCCAAAAATAAAATTAAAAAAATCCCTAATTCACTCTCATGCAGCATCGAAACACGCAACATATTCCCAACATATCCAAATCCAGCACATTTCTGCCATCTGACCTTTTTCCCTGCACCCACGACTACCACTCCTACATACCAAACACACACACGCATGCACGCATGCACACAGCTGGGTTATTACTCATAAGTTCTGACTAACCACTGACGCCCATGTTCACGTTCACTATATGGGCGAATGCAAACGGCATGCATATCAATACCCATTAACATACTCACACTGGGCATATTGGTCACTACGGCAACGGCTAACAGGGAGTCTTGCAGCCAAGTAATAATTCTGGATTTCCAAATGCTTTGATCGCTCTGTTCTGATAATGTTCTCACACTTCCCTCTCAGTTTGCTCACTGTGCTGTTCGACTGCTAAACCTGCTCCAGATGCAAGAGCTCTTTCATACAGGGAGGCAATAAGTCATCAGAAGCGATGGCATGTCCCACGTGCATTCAGGCTGCCCTAGATAGAGCGGGCCTCTGTCACTTGAGGGAGCGTGCGCTACTACAGGAGTCAGAGGGTGCAGTGTGGAGGAGGAAGAGGAGGAGGAGAAGAAATGGAGATTGGATGAAAAAAGCGTGAGCACAGACCTGTCTTTGTTGGAGGAGTCTCCTTCTGGCCTGTGGATCCAGTGGAAGAAAGAGTGAGAGGCAGACAGACAGAGAGACAGAGACAGACAGATATGGAGACACAGAGAAAGTGGAAGTGTCAGTAATGTTGTATTGAACACATACAGTAAGGAATATACAGGAAAAATGCTAATTAATCTAGTGCAGAGAAATGATTTTGAATGATCACAGATGAAGTCTCCATCAACTAGTTATTTTTTCCTATTTACAAATTCATGCCAGTTGTCTGAAAAAAATCCAGATTTTTAATAAAAATTTTATAGATATATTCTTGCAGAGAGAATATCAATATAGCATAGGTCTCAAATTCAATTCCTGGAGGGCCGCAGCTCTGCACGGTTTTGCTCCAACCCTAT
>CAIGQZ010032240.1:8039484-8082321 GCA_903798205.1 Danio tinwini | reverse complement strand
ATAGACAGTTATTGACAGGAATTTCTCTTATGCAGGCACAGAATGTATCTGCTAGTTGGCCATAGACTGTAGTATTTGTGGTGCATTTAAGAACAACTTTTTTTGCTCCGCCAACAATACTTCATTGTCGGTTTAGTGTGTCTTAGCTTAATTTACAGCAAAATAAAACTAAATTTCATAGAACTTCCTAACTTTCCATAAATATTTACCGTCATAGTCTGATCTGTTTTAATATCAGAAAAGTTATTCAATTTGTGACAGATTTAGTATGCTAATTCTCTCCCAGAGTCCCATGACATTAGCCTGTCACTCTGCCAATGGCCCAGCAGCACGAGTCTGTCCAGATAAGAGTCTGTCGGCTTATGTAATGTTCAGGCTCGATGGCACAGCCAGCTGCCTGTCCGATGGCCTGGAAAGAGTCCTATTGTGACAGACTGTTGCACTCAATTTCAGTTTTGTAAGACAGACAGGGTGTGAACAGGAGAGATACCCTCTGAAAAGGTGCTTTTTATTCTTTGGTTCCTGACTCCTGAGAAAACTTAGTTCTGCATCAACATTAATGTGATCCAAATCAGTGATCTCCAAACACTGGGCCACACAAGAAATCCATAAATAAGTCTGAAAGATCTTATTTTTGTCTTGTTTTTATTTTGAAAAATGTCCGTATTCTCTCAATTACATCTCTAGCCACAAGCTAGCAAAATGAGTTAGAAACAAGCGCTTTTGGAAAGTTTCTTTGTGAAGGGGAAAAGGCCCAGTAAAGGACTCGTGAACTGCCAAGGAATGGATCTGCAACCCATTTGTCAGCAAATCAGGTTAATCAACCATGTCTGTGCAAGAAGAAGATCAACTGCTGGAGATCGCAAATGACAGCGGCCTTAGGAGCTATTCGCATATTGCATCTTTTTTTGCACACAAGTTTGTTATTTCCAATGGAGGTGCGTGGCCTGTGCACAAAATATGCATCTATGTAAACTCCTCCCCCTTGCCCCCGGTCCGTGGTAAAATTGTCAATCGCTGACCGCTGACCGGTTGGGGACCACTGATCTAAATGATGATTTGGGATCTAGCACAAATGGTGCAAACCTTTGTAAGTGTATGTAGTTCCACTATCCATCAAGTGTCATTTAATATTCTAGTACACACAGCCATTTACTCATACTTGCTTTAAAAAGTCATGTTTGGCTAACACTTCCACACTACCATGTCATTTCAAAATGCCATGAATTTTGCTAAGATTTTTTTCCTCTGTGGGACAAAACAGGACATTCTGAGGAATGTTTCTAAATGAGCAATTGACCCACCTGTGGAAGTTGGCTTCTAACTAGCCTGAAGATGTCTGGAATAAGGTTGTGTCCCATAGAAGATTTGGAATGGCACAAGGTTAAGTAAATTACAATTTCAATTTAGCACTTTTTTTTTTACCACCAACATACAATTGTTATGGCATGCAAATACTCTCAGACAGCAAATACTCATTAACAGTTTTCCAAACAGCCACCTTCAAGACTGTGGATTCTCAACTTTAAAATAGTTCCTCAGCTATGCAGTAAAAGGCCTGTACTTACTGTCTTGGCAGAGTGTTTCCTAAACTGGTGGTGGCAAGGTCTCGTTCCCTGTTTCGTTCTCCCTCTCGGTCCGTGGAAATGGGTCCAGCTGACAGGCTTTGGCCGAGCCTAGTGTGCGTGTTGGCAATGATGCGACGGTCCCGTGGTGGCACAGGTGGAGGTGGGGGTGGGGGCGCCGGAGCCGGTATAGGTATTGGGATGGGCCCACTGTTGTGGATCTGACTGGCGTAGGCGTTGGTGGAAGTTGCAGCGTGAGATGTGGGTGGTGGGGCAGGGTGAATGGGAGGTGGAGGTGGTGGTGGGCAGGGCTGTCGGTCCAGCCTCAGGTCTTTGTTTTCCTGGCTAAGCCGGTCCAGCTGCACTTCCAGCTCCTCAATGCGCCGACGTTGAGTTTCCAGCAGCTTCTGTTGGCTTTCAATGATGTTGTTGAGCTCCAGCAGGTACTCCACTGCCCTGTTAGGGCTTTCCGGGCTGCCCTGCCCAGCATCCATGCTGACAGATATCTGTGCAACAGTCACTGTCTACTGGGGCAAGCTTTTAGGAGCACTCCGTAGAAGGAAACTCTCCCCCCCACGTGGAGCGGGTGGGGGGGAGAGAGGCGGAATGTGGTGGGGTTAGAGATTGGTAACCAGTGGAAAATGGCTGCCGGATTTAATCTTAGATTCTCTTAAAGATAGATTTAGCTTTAAAAGTTACAACACCAGAACTGAACAAGGAAATCCCATTTCAGAAAGTTGCAATCACATATAAAAGATAAGGAGACAATTTGTTTGTTAGTCTATGATGGGTGTAAGCATGTGTTTGTATATGCATGCATTGCTATTCTTCTGTCAAGTGTGCCATTTTTCCACTGCCACCAAAGAATCATGAAATTAGAATCAAAGCTGGTTTGCGGAAATGAATTTCATCAGTCATTCAGCCACATATTACTCTCATAAGGTAATAAAAAAAGAACATTCATCAGAGTCACAGAACATTCCCCTGTACCTCAAGTCCAAGGTTAGGATGCGCCGCAAAAAGCGAAGTCAGCAGATATCCATTAAACAGGAAGGAAAGCCTATTTCCTTTTCGTCCATTTCTCTGATGCACATCCCCTTCCGTCTCTCTTTGAAATGTGGACTTGAAGCACTGCAGCTGTTTTCTAGCTGTCTATTCATGACTCATATTCCAGACTGAAGTGTTTGGGAGACATTTTCATCAGGAGTCATTCTATTCCAGAAGCGACAGAGATGGAAAGGTAGAGAGAGAGAAAGAGATAGAGAGAGACCAAAGTTCTTCTGATAAATCCACTGCAATACTAAATTGGCTTCTGAGAGGTGTGCGCATGCCTCTCTCAACAACCCTGTTCCCTCTTCTCTCTTCGTTGCACGCTCATTACAACATCAAGACCTCTCCGTTCAAGCCATTATTATTGCCTATCATCGTACATCTTAAGACATCACCTGGATTTCCCAAGCATGATGCATTTCAACTGATTGAGAAGTCCGTTTAACACAATATTTGATTATTTCACAACACACACTGTTTCCTTGAACTTTCTATTATTTCTTATCTCCTCAGTTTAAAATAATTACATCTAGCATTAATTTTTCATGCACGCATTTGTCGTGTGGGCTACTCACGAGTCGTTCCACACTTACTGGCCAGACAGTCCTTGAAGACAATCGCGCGCCTCCAACGCGTACAGCTGCGCGACAATAAGGCGATTTAAAGAATGCTTCCCAAAGCGATGACAATAAAGTCATTTAGATCTCCAGACTTGATGTTCCGACGCAAAAACCCGAGTTTTAACAGAGGAAATGGTTATCGATTTTTGTCGCAGTTAATCGCACCATCAGCTAAAACAAAACCGGCACGAAATACAGTCCTTTCAGCATGATGTCCACTGTCGGTTGAGTGTAATGTGTAGCGTAATGTAGCTTTGTATAATCAGCGCAAAAGGCGATCCGGTCCTGAAACAGCTGAGACGCGCAATACAGCGTACGCGTGCTCGTCCACACAGTGTCAAGCCAGTGCGCGCGAGATCATTAAATAACACCCATGCTGATGGAGCACAGCTGTCACTAGCATTTTTAAGACAATTTATGTAGACTGCGTTGCATGGTAACTAATTAAACTCCCCAAAACGGTTATGGCTCCCAATTTGTGACAGATGTCAAGCCTTATTGATGCCAGCTACTGAGGATGTTCGCTCATGAATGAACTGCTCACATGTTGAACAAGCGTGCATTTCCTCCTGATGCTCCCTGGACAGCCCTGCACCTGCCGCCCCTCGCCGCCATTCGGTTTCACCGCAGTGTCCACAAGTGTCTCGATCGCTAGTTTCGCAGCATATCGATGATGATGATGATGATGATGATGATGATGCTCAGCGCACCTCGCCGTGGTAAAGGGTGATGCAGGGGTTAAATTCATTTGAGTGAGTCAGAGAGAATATATTTTTCTTTTCAATCGAGGCTCTGACGTTGGTCCGAACATGTAGCGCTAGAGGAACATGCTGGGGAAACTGTGTCCCCATAGTCGGCCATTTTGGAACGCGGTTACTTTTGATTCAACGAGAGAGCGGCTCTTTGTGTCGAGCCAAAATGAGTGCAGTTTCTTGCGCGCGCGCAGTTTCTCTCTTTCTCTCTCTCTCTCTCTCTCTCTCTCTCTCTCTCTCTCTCTCTCTCTCTCTCCCTCTCTCTCTCTCTCTCTCTCTCTCTCTCTCTCTCTCTCTCTCTCTCTCTCTCTCTCTCTCTCTCCTCCACACACACCTCAAGACTCAAATCGAAGGCTGTGCAGTGCATTTAATCTGCAGAAGAAAAGCAAGCTAGCATTAATTTGAACAATGTTACTCATTCACTGCAGACCAACATTTATATTTTATACAGCAACAGGTAGCCCACTACAGACTATTCATTGTTTAATGTGATCTCAAAATGATGCCAGTGCTCAATATTTTTTTTTATTTAATTTCTACTGCAGCAAACCCAGCGGACAAGTAGATTTAGCTTTTTACAGCAATATTTGGACGTTTCATGTGCTGAATCACTCTCATGCTCTCACTCCTTTCAGCACCCACATTAAACCATCCATTTTTTCTTCCACCCACACGTCCTGCCCTCTCTTTCTCTCTCTCTGTGCCTTAGTCACAGCTGAACTGTGTATGAGTGTAAGGGATGTGCTAAGCACATGCAGGAAAAGAACAGACCACCAGTATTTGTGGTTTGCTTTATCATTAGAACTTAATTCATCTGTGCAATAGTAGTGATCCCATGTTCAACAGAATTATGCTGTTATCGACAGTTAAAATAGAGTCAATGCAGCAACACAATTAAACTCACAGCAACCTCATTCAGCTCCCTATTCAGGCAGTTAGGATTCAAATTGACAAAATCTTAGAATGCACCACAAAACTGGTAAAAATAAACTCAAAAATGCTCTCTCGCTCTGTTTTCACACAAGCCATGTAGGGCTGATTTCTGCGTCCAGGATTAATCTTAAGCCATGTATGCCATTCTGCGTCATCGGTTCATCAACTCACTCCAGATGCCCTCTTCTTAAAGTTCATGGAAAACGTGTTCAAGCGTGAGAGTCTGCACTCTGCATGTGTGAATTGGGAACGCTTTGCTCATATAGAGCATACTGATATCAACTGTTTATATAAGAAGTGCATGCGGAGGAGAAAAGAGTTGCAGAGGGAAAAAAAGTGAGGGATGGAGTGAAATCCATTTAATTTCTTACTCTCCCACACAGAAGCCTTAATTATTCTACTGCATAATTCTCTATGCATTTTGATTCATCTTCATTGTAAATGCTATCTATCTATCTATCTATCTATTTATTTATCTATTTATCTATCTATCGCTTTCTTTTTTCTTGTACTCATCACAGTAAAATACATAAAAATCAGTCCGTCAGTCCATCCATCCATCCATCCATCCATCCATCCTGTCTCTCTATAATTTCCTTAACTTTGTTCCTTTTTCTTCTAGGTGTTTATTTTTATTGTGCTTGTCAGTCAAACCCAAACATCTATTTATTCATCTATTTATCCATCTATTGACCTAAATCCATCTGTCTATTCATCCATACTATTTTACACTGTTCCCTTTCCTTTTATTCCTTTCCTTTTTCAAATTTGTCTGTCCATCTGTACATCCATCTTGTCTGTGTAATTTTAATCTCATTTCACTTTCTTTTACATTGTTGTTCACTTTCTTTCTATTTTTTAGTCAGACACATTGATTTATTCCCCATTTGTCTATTCAGTAAATCCTCTTTTTGACTATTTATTTTTTTCTTTTCTTTCCACCCATCTATCCATCTGTATTTATTTGTAGTTTCACCTTATTTTTCTGCTATTCCTTTCCTTTTCATTCCCTTGCATCTTTCTTTCCTGTTTTTCATCTCTCTTGTGCTTTTTTATGTCTCTGACACCAGTCAGAAAAGGAAAGCTATGGAACATTGCAAAGATCTGAGCTTCAAAACTACTGTCATGTTTTCAACCCTCCCCATCTCTTTCTCTCTCTCTCTCTTTCTCCCCACAGGGCAACCGCAGCATTTGTTCTCTCACACTGAGCTTTCTATTCGCTCCTAAATGCTTTAGGAACGTTTCGTATTCTTTAACTATTCATTCACAAGCAACAGCGTGTTATATAAGGAGCTTCATCAACATGTCACATCGGTTTTACAGTCGATCAGATATTTGCTCTGCAGACTGCGCAGTGGTGTGGTGGCTTCTTGTGGTCTGCTCCAATTGTTGTCTCATTCTGACACTGACATTAGCGTTTAGATAGCAGTGGCTGTGCTCCATTAAACAGGACAGGCAGGAGGACTGGACATGGACCAACAGTTGGTTTGTAAAGGCATTTTCTGACACCCTATAGTGTCAGCCAAAGCAATAAACAATCATTTTAGTTTCTATGCCTAAAGAGGCAGGGTGTAGAATTCAGAATCCCTTGTAATTAGTGACAGAGATGGTCGGTAATTAAACCGCAGCCAGCAAATTTGTTTATGGTCAAACATGTAAAAAAGCGTTTGTTTGTCTATGGTCTGGAGGTAGTATAAAGTTGGGAGATATGTAAACTTGGAATTGCCTTCAGGGCATTTTAATTTGAGGTGCTTTTTGTTTTTATATTAGATTTTCTTTTTATATTTACTGTTGCACTAAAGGTGACGCAGTGGCACAGTAAGTAGGGCTGTCGCCTCACAGCAAGAACGTCGCTGGGTTGCAGGTTCGAACCTTGGCTGGGCTGGGTCAGTTGGCGTTTCTGTGTGGAGTTTGCATGTTCTCCCTGCGTTCGCGTGGGTTTCTGGGCGACCCCAGATTAATAAAGGGACTAACCCGACAAGAAAATGAATGAATGAATGAATGTTGCACTAAAGTCCAAAAGTAAAGAATATATATTATTTTTTTACTTGATTGTTCAAGCTACCTCACAAAAGTGCTCTGTTTGTTATCAGAGTTGTTGATTGTTAAAATAAGAAATAAAAAAATAAAGAACATCCTGCTGTTTCTTCACTCTTCTTTATTCTTTTTTTATGTATAATAAAAGTATCAAACCAGGTTTCGATATCGGTAGATACTTAAGGGCAAAAAAACCTGATCGGGACTCCCTATTCTTTATCAAACACAACTAAAATGACAGTATAAATTAGATAATGGCAGTTAAGAAAGCATAGCGATTTAACTCAGACTCAACTTTATTATCCCGTTTAGGGCAGCAAGGTGCCATAACACATAACTCCATGTACACATTACCAAATTTTTACTATAAAACATACAATAAATCAATTTTCAGTTGCATTTCTCTCCCTGCTGGACTCATTTAATAACCTAATGGCCACCACAACTAAAGAATTTGTAAATCTGTTTGTCCTGCATATAAGAACTCTAAAACGAAGTCCTGATGGCACCAACTGAAACACACTGAACACTAAATACAATGGGTGATCCGGGGTGCATAAGATACCCTGGGATCCCTTTAAGACATAATTTTGGTAAATTACCATTGGCCCAGTTTGGTTAAAACATGGATAACCTTTGAATAATCTTGTCTGCCACTTTTACAAGGCTACTCAATCTGTTCTTATTTGACAGACTCAGATTATCGTACCAAGCTACAATGCAGAAAGATAAAACAGATTTAATAAAGAAACTGTGTCGGAGTTACAAATATGCATATGTTTTACACAGCGAATGCCATTACAGCAGCAACACATCACTGGGAAACACCCATACACTGTCATTCGCACACATACACTATGCACAATTCACCTATAGCAAATGTCTTTAGATTTGTGAGGGAAACCGGAGCACCTGAAGGAAACCCACGTGAACATGGGGAGAACGTGCAAACTCCACACAGAAATGACAACTTGCTCAACCGAGACTCGAACCAGCGACCTTCTTGCTGTGAGGCAACAGTGCTACCCACTGCACCACTGTGCTGCCTGTGTTAAAGGTTCAAGAAACCCTTGAGAACTTTTTTGAAAATTTAACCGATTTGTGTGTTGAGCATCAGTTAAGACAATGTTAGCATCTGTTAGCTAGTGAAGTGATGAGTTTTGATCTGCAAGTGAAGTGATGAGTTTTCCTATCCTTTGAAAAAAACCTTCTTCTTAATTATTCATGAGATGACAAGACATATTTGCCAAGCTGTAAGACCCAATGCCTGAGTGAGACCACCTCCGTGGACTGCGCATACGACATGCAGTATTTAGCCGTTCATAAAGGGTTGATGTGTTTGTTTCCATGATCATGCTGCATGTTGCATGCGATGCTGTCTGGGTCAATACAGCAAAGTTGTTTGTGTGCAGCAAGCATTTTTGTTGGGAGAGCTGTACGAGAATTGCCTAATGGCAGACTTTGACTTTTACCATTGAGTTTGTTTCCATTTAGACACATTGCCTATCCGTGCTGCTGTGTTTACCATTTGTTTAAAATCCTCCAGATTACCGGCAGGGCTAATGGTCGAAATAGACAGAGCAAGAGACCTGCTGCACTGCTATCCATTGTGTCTGTATTCAGACCTGGGGATAGAGGAGGAGGGAAGTCCTTATTTATAGTGTTTATATAAACATGATAATCTTTATAGTGATATAGATTGTGGTTATGTGTATATAAAAATTATGAATAACATATATAGCAGGACATTAAATTATTTACTATTTATTTCTTGGTAATTTATTGTACTATTCTAATCTTTGTTCATTTTCACTTTGTAAACTATAAAATCTTACGTCTCCTCAAAGTTTGTGTCTTATTTTGTGAGCCGACTGACAACAGTCGTTCGTTCCCCTCTTTCTCCTCTGCTCTGCCGGCCACGCCCACTTCTCCCTCTGCTCGCAGCGCTCCACGCCAATAATGATGCATTTTTGAAAAAATTCTGAGGTAGACTTGAACCAAAAAAGGGGGGGTTTCATGGCCCTTTAACAATTTCAAACCTTTAATAGTTGTCATGCTGGGGGTAGGAGAAGCCCTCCTGTAATCTATCTTTAGTTTTATTTACATTCAACTGGAGAGATAATCTATCACACAAGGAAGTAATTTCTTCCACAACAGGACTATGCCCCAAATCCTGCTCATGGAGGAGACTCCAATATCACTGAATCATCAGCATATTTTATATGACAATTTCTGTACATACTCTGACAATCATTAGTATACATGATGAACAGAAGAGGTGAAAGGCAACAAACTTGAGGGGACCCTGTAAAACAATACTGAAAGTTAGAAACAACACCATTGACTCTAACACACTGCAGACATCCTACTAAAAAATCCAGAATCCATCCACAAGTATTAAGATCCAAGTTAAAAAGGAAAATTAGTTTCCCAACCAACAAATGTGGCTTTGTAGTGTTAAAAGCAGAAAAGAAATCAATAAACAACAATCTGGCATGGGTCTTAGGATTTTCTAGGTGAATACAACAGTATGAGATTAGCATCTTCAACTCTCCTGCTCTCTCTAAATGCAAACTGCAATGGATCAATTTTTTTTCTTTGACTGCAATAAAATTTAATCTTTAATCATTTTCTCAAATCACTTCATAACTAATGAAGTAAGGGCAACAGGCCTAAATCCTTTAGCTCCCGAGAAAACGTAGTTTTGGCTATAGAAACATTAACAGCGTTTTTTCCAAACGCCATGAACCCTTTGTAGCATAAGAGAATGGGAAAAATATAATAAAATATTTCAGAAAGCTGTTCAACACACGTATGTAGCACCCTACCTCCAATATTGTCTGGTTACACAAACTCTGCAATAGACTAGCAGAGAAAGATTATTTCAGATTTTTTACTAATTGTTCATATGTACACAATAAAAAGCCAAAAAAATAACACACATGTAGCTTATAGAACTTTAAATATTCAAGTCTGGATGAAAAAGATAAACAGCACAGTGACTGACAAGAAAGAAGCAGATCTCGCTTAACATTAGTGAGTAATTCTACAGTAATAATCATTTCCCAATGATTATTTGATGTATTTGTTGTGGAGTTTATTCAAGCCTTTCTGCAACGATGAGTCACACACAATGTCATTACAAAGTACACGTACATACACATACACACAGCACACGCATTTAACTTTGCACTGGTTTTGGGCAGCAAATGTGACAGGATATATGTTAATATCCATGGATATCTGTTATGTTAATGTATAAAATAAACCTGATTTAACATCTACAAACCGGGATTGAAGTGTCTTCTTTTATGATTGTACTGACATGCGGCTGTGGTGATGAAATACAGCGATTTTACTGTCTTTATTTCAAACATGCACTGTTTTAAAAACGTTTTGAACTTGTAAAACTCATTCTTGATCACATTTGATGATGACTGATGATCACAGTGGGCTGAACATATCTTTTAATCCCAGTTGCTTTGGGCCCATCCTTTCTTGTTGATATGATTATACGTGTTACTATGGAGACATGTTAATACACGGTTGTCAATCAATTCAGTGGGCGAGGAAAACCGCACTCCTACAGTATGTCACGTTGTGGTGGGCCTCAAAATGGGAGGGATTTAGATCCTATTTTAACATCAGGAAATTTAAATCTGACTTATTGCCTTTAAATCACCCCAAAATGACTGTGGACAAACTATACCTCTCTCCAAACATCTTACAAAAGATGATTTTCATCATAGGTGCCCTTTAAAGCCTTGGTCTCAAACTCAAGTCCTGGAGGGCCACAGCTTTGCAGATTTTAGCTCCATCCATCTCCAACTCACACCTGCTTAATAGTGTCTAATTGTCTTGAAAACCTGTGGCCCTCTATGAACCAAATTTGAGACCTATGATTTAAAGGAAGGCTAACAAAAGACTACATTAAACATTAATAAGTAGACTCTTTTTTGCTTCTGCGTGTAATGTGATGACTGTTGTTAACTTTTATGATTAAGGCTAAAAAATATTTCTAAAAGGCGAGAATGAATTTTGGATGCAGCCTTTCCTTTAGCATGACGCTAATTTGTTAGCTTTCTAAATGAAGCCTACCATTTTGATTTAATGTGAGATTCAATTTAAGCGAAAAAACACTAATAAATAGCATTTGCTAACCAGCCAACTCCCTTAACCTGTAAATGATGTAAGTATCAAACAGAAATAAGACATCAACAACAACAACTTTCTTATTTCTTAGATTCACCACCTGCCATTGACACACATTCAATTTCCAGGCCAACTGCATAATGTGCAACATATCAGAGTCACTGTAATGCATGGCCCTTGTGTACACGCGTCGCACTTATCAGTGATTATACTTCATATGTGAGTGACACGAACCCTCCTCGTCTCATCTGAAGCAGCCTGTAGCTTGCTGATTAAAAAGGTCAACATGACATTTCCCTGGTGCTCAACATCCAGCCCCCTTCTGCTTCCCTGAGCAGCAAACAAATGCACGCCTCAGCAACGTGTCTGTTTTCCAGGCGTGCGTTATGTATGCTCTCAGACTAAAAATAAAGATATCGTAATCTGTCAGGAACATAATATTGACTATTAGTCAGATGAGTGATGATTAAATTAACAGATACAAAAAGTCTGCTGGTTGAAAATGACCGAATTCCCAATGTGAGTTCTACTGTATATTCTGAGGTGTAAGGCTGAGGCAGACCAACCCCTGTTCGTCCTGCTGTTACAGAGTTAACATGGTTTAGGGTGTAGCGTATTATTAGTGAGTACAATTAGAGAGAGAGACAGGGAAAGAAAAGTCTTCTACTGTTTTTCCCCATAGGCCTTCTCGCACTCTTATGAAAAGTGTGGTAATCATACAGTAGTTCCAAATGTAATTTTGATGAATACTGGTATGTGCTTTCTGAGCGAGACTCAATAGAGAGGATAAAATAACAAATTTGCTTCAATTTGTGCTATTGCATGAATAATGTTCATAAGCATGAATTTCTGTACCTAATCTAGATTTCTATTTTAAATTAATAAGCAGCTGTTGCAAAACCAGATGAGCTAGCTAGACGTTTATCATTTCAGGACAGCATTATCATGCTGTTTCATGAGGTAACACATTTCAGGCCATTCCCAGGCTGCACTGCATATAATATTATTATTAGTGAAGTTTATTTATAAACTAGTTTCGAGATGATCACGTGCTTATGACTAACCTTGGCTGGACCCACTATCTCACGATTCTCCAATCAGATGTCTCGTAAGTCACTATAAATAAGCTTTAGGTGCATTGGACTTCATGCAGCATTGCACAGACCGATTGAAATCTGTTTTTAAGTGGTGCATGCTAGTTACAAATTTTGTCTGGCTTGACGCTGCACCGACAACACGTGACTGTCACATGTGGCATCAAAGTACCATGAAAAGAAGTTTGGCCAAAGGAGAAATGGTTGTGCACAACTAAGCCTGGTTTCTCTCAAGGTTTTTTTTCCTTCACTTTCGGTCAGTTGGTGAAGTTTGTTTCCCACCTTTCGCCACTGGCTTGCTTGGTTCGGGACTTGTGGAGCTGCGCATCGATGCATTTGCTCATCAGTGTTTGGACTTTCAGCAGTGAAAATTAAACCACACTGAACTGTACTTGAACTCTGAAAACTAGACTGACACATCTGACACATTTCAATTTACTATAATCTTTTATGTTAATCTGCTTTGACACAATCTACATTGTAAAAGCGCTATAGAAATAAAGATGAATTGAATTGAATTCAGGTGTATTATTGGACAACTTCCGTGCTTTACAAACTTTCAAACAAACAAATTACATTTTATGCCATTTCTATCTTGTACACATTATGCTTATTAAAAGACTTTGAATATTTCACTGCACTGCAGTAGACCAAATCATCCATTTTTGTTTGCATAGGTTTATTTTTTCATACAGACCCTTTACTGTATACAGCTCCATATACAATTTAAGTTATACATTTTTAGTGAATAACCAAATATCAACTCAAATAAGTCTTACAGACTTGTAATATAATAGTCATCATTGATCATGCCACCCCATAACGTTTTCTTAACAAATTGTGTTAATTATTCTATAAAAGTTCTAAAATAATTTAGATATTTATAAAATAGTTTTATCCTGTCAAGCTGTCTATACAGAAATTTTACAGTAACATTGATATATCTTGCTTTGTCTGTAAAATTTCCACTAAAAGTGTAGCTCACTTATTTTGGGAATGCCCTTTTGTTCAATCTTCTTAGATTAATGTGATTGAATAAATAAATAAATAAATCATTGATCTCACCATGTGATCTGTTATCATGCAGCAAACATGTCGGCTAATTTTGTTGATTGCCGGCTGCAGCCGTGGTTCAAGTGGAACACACCTATAGTCTTCCTAGCACAGTCATCTTCGTCTTGAAGAATCCCCTCTTCTTCCTAGATTGGTTGGCACCCAGTGGTTAGCACTGTTGCCTCACAGCAAGAACATCACTGGTTCTATTTCTTAATAGGCCAGTTGACGTTTCTGTGTGGAGTTTACATGTTCTCCCCGTGCTCGAGTGAGTTCCTCCGGGTTCCCCAGTTTCCTCCCACCAACCGAAGACATGCGTCATACTGTAAGTAAATTGACAAAACCAAATTGGCACTATAGTCAAGTTCTAAACCAACAGTGTTTTTCCTCTCATAAAGTAATTCGTCATTAGCCAAAAAGCGGGGTGGGGGCGTTCTAGAGATCTACCTGAACTCAATCTTCCCCCCCGCCATACAACGGGAGGGAGCCCAGGGTTTTAGGATCTTTTGAGCTCAAGGCTCTCTCCCGGGACAGCATGTCAAACAAGGCTATATGAACTCTTGAATTACAGTACACACTACATCAAGTTGAGAGGAAAAAAATAGCTGGCAAATGTATGTTTCACCCAATGTTGGTGCAATCCATTGGCTTATATTTTTTAATTTTGTTAGAATAGCTGTCTTACAGAATGTATTTTTACGTTTCAGTGCAAACATGCTTTACCATTGCAAACTGCATGTTCAAAATAATGTTCTATGTGACTGCCCGCTGAGAAGGTAACAGATTTTGTACAGTGTTCACAGTGAGTTTGCTAGGTTTTGGAACAGACCTTATGTGTTTGTGTATTGTAGGACCAGTGAGTGATATTGAGGGATCAGTAGCTACTTCTTTTTCTCTGCTGTAGAAGGTGAATATGTAGGATGGTGGATATTGTATGTGTAGGAGTTTATTCCAGGGTGGATTGTGGTTTATTCAGTGGTGTGTGTGAGCACTTGCCTGTTAAAATGCAAACCAAAGCCTTAAAATTTCAAGGGTATGCTTCCTTAATGATAAGCATCTTGGCCGGTTTTAGCAAGCAAACATGGCTGTATATTTACTAGAGATTTAAGATTTGCAATTCATCTTTAATTCCATTTTGGTTCATATTATTACCATAAAACTTAGCCATGGGCAAAGAGCAGTAGCCATGTTTTTTTCCTCTATTCTCCTTTTTTAAAGTTCATTTATTCATTCATTTTCCTTCGACTTAGTCTCTTATTTATCAGGGGTCGCCACAGCCATTTATTGCATATGTTTTACATAGCGAATACCATTCCAGCTGCAACCCAGGACTGGAAAACATCCATACACTAACATTAACCACAGTTCTACTTCAAATACCATATTTAAATAGTGGTTTTAGAAACAAACTGTTAATTTGTAGTTAACAATTTTCTTAGTAGACTAGAGGATGCATGCAATCAGGTACAGTAGGCCTACATGTCAGAAAAAATCTTAAGTAATGCTGTTGCTGTAAATAGGTAAACAAACATTTAAAATACATGAAGCAATAATTTTAATGAATATGTAAATATACAGTAAGCAATGCTGCTTTCTAGAGTTCGATATCACGTGGCTTCCTCATGGGGCGAATGTAGGTTAATGTTTCTTTTCGCAATTAAATTACAGTAGTTACGTGAGAAATAACATATTTTGCTAATTATACCGTTTCTTTCAACATACCTTCATTCTTCTGATCTTCTTTCCAGCAGTAAAGAGAGAATGGGATGGTCTGTGCTGCATCAACTGATTAATCAGCGTCAAAACGGTTTGAATTTAGTAACTCAACCTTTGAATTGGAAAGCTGACGACGAGTTGCTGTTTCATATCAAAAGAACAAAAGTACACTTTATTCAGCATTCTCCTATCATATTTTGCCTATTGGTAAACTCGGAAGGGCATAAACCTCAAACATGGAGAAGTTTGGCAAGTAGGCTGCTTATTCATTTTGTATTGTTATTAATTTACATAATATAAGTAACCATTTAAAGTATTTCGTTTTCTAAAACAGATACAGAAACGAATTTATTTGCCTTAAATGTTTCATGTCAGCAAACCCCTTTAGAACATTATGGTTTACAAATAAATCCAAAACACAATGGTTATAATTTAAAACAGGGTAACCACATAGTAACTACGATTTTGCCACACTAACAATATTTTATACATGGTTTTTGTAAAAAAAAAAAAAAATGTGGATATGCAAAGAGTAATCAATATTCTGGGAAAAAAGCATGTTTACTTCAGCTTTAATATAAGACAATATAATACTATACTGTATGGTTAATTTTCATAAGAAACAATTGAATGTGCAAAATATAAATATCTTTAATCTTTAAAAAGAAAACTGCTAGTATAGCACATAAGGGCAGCATTGTTGCAATTTATGGATGGCTGACATGCTACAAATACAGGGAGTGCAGAATTATTAGGCAAATGAGTATTTTGACCACATCATCCTCTTTATGCATGTTGTCTTACTCCAAGCTGTATAGCATATTAGGTGATGTGCATCTCTGTAATGAGAAGGGGTGTGGTCTAATGACATCAACACCCTATATAAGGTGTGCATAATTATTAGGCAACTTCCTTTCCTTTGGCAAAATGGGTCAAAAGAAGGACTTGACAGACTCCGAAAAGTCAAAAATAGTGAGCTATCTTGGAGAGGGATGCAGCACTCTTAAAATTGCCAAACTCTGAAGCGTGATCATCACAAATTAAAAAAGTTTCATTCAAAATAGTCAACAGGGTCACAAGAAGCGTGTGGAAAAACCAAGAGGCAAATTAACTGCCCATAAACTGAGAAAAGTCAAGCGTGCAGCTGCCAAGATGCCACTTGCCACCAGTTTTGCCATATTTCAGAGCTGCAACATCACTGGAGTGCCCAAAAGCACAAGGTGTGCAATATTCAGAGACATGACCAAGGAGAAAGGCTGAAAAACAACCACCACTGAACAAAACACACAAGCTGAAACGTCAAGACTGGGCCAAGAAATATCTCAAGGTTTTATGGACTGATGAAATGAGAGTGAGTCTTGATGGGCTCGTGGCTGGATTGGTAAAGGGTAGAGAGCTCCAGTCCGACTCAGACGCCAGCAAGGTGGAGGTGGAGTACTGGTTTGGCCTGGTATCATCAAAGATGAGCTTGTGGGGCCTTTTCGGGTTGAGGATGGAGTCAAGCTCAACTCCTTATCCTACTGCCCGTTTCTGAAAGACACCTTCTTCAAGCAGTGGTACAGGAAGAAGTCTGCATCCTTCAAGAAAAACATGATTTTCATGCAGGACAATGCTCCATCACACGCGTCCAAGTACTCCACAGCGTGGCTGGCAAGAAAGGGTCTAAAAGAAGAAAAACTAATGACATGGCATTAATCCTCAAAAATACAACTTGCCTAATAATTCTGCACTCCCTGTAATGTTTCAATAAGTTTTGTTTACACATCAAAGTACAGACTGATTCTTAAAGATATAGGTTCATTGATCAAATGAATCAATTCAAATTTACATGGAGAAATATTTTTCCCTTGCTCGAAATTTCCTATTTTGTGAATTTCAATTTCGACTAGAATTCACCTGTAAAATTCAGCAGAACTTTAAATGTGTAATATGTATTTTCCACCATTAATATGATCACTGTTAGTTAGCAACCCTGTTCGAAAAGAAACCATTTTCTTATATTAATATTGTAGTAACTGTGGAACTTTGGTGTACTTATTATGCAAAACCACAGTTTAACCACAAATGCCATAGTCAAACAAAATTATTATTATTAATAAATTATTATTGGTACTTTTTTTCTCTCAGTAAAATCATGATTAATCTAAAGAAACATTCTAAAACACAAAACCCATAGGCCCAGTCACCCCATACAGCAGGGGTGACCAAACTTTTTTGTATGAAGGGCCGAAAACTAAACATCACTGAGAGCCGTGGGCTGAAGATAAATATACCAAACTATTTTACAATAAAGTTGTCATGGGTCATTTCCTAATTTATAAAAAAAAAAAAGAAAACATCATCATATTGAATCATATTAACTATATGCAGTATAACTTTTTAAATTATAACTTATTGCAATAAAAGCATAATGAATCACATTTATAACAGTTGAGTTCAATGCTGAATACTCAAGCAGACTCAGGCTTGCCTTGATTTGCTCACCAAAGTCTCTGCATTGTCCTCTCTCCATCAGGTAACAGTATGTACATTTTAAACTAAATTACAGCATTTAAATTAAAACCTAAATTGAAAATTTTATTTCCGTTAGCTTAGTTTTTGTAGTTTAACAATAAACAAAAATTAAAGGTTGCATTAAATTTGAAATGACTAACTATAACTCTAAACCATCCCCATCATTTTATTTCTCTTCTTAGATAGGATGTTGGGCCAAATCAAAGGCTTCCATGGGCCAACTTTGGCCAGCGGGCCCTAATTTGGGCATCTCTGGTATACAGTATTACAGTTTGGAACCAAAAGAGCAACCACAACATATTTTATTCCATTTTATTCAGTTTATTTCTGTAACTGCATGTCATTATTCATAATTCAAAACTCCCTGTTGATGCATTCAAAAACAATACAGTATCTTCATACATATCAAGAGCAACAATTAAAAACCTGTACATCTGTGTTCAAGGTGTCCCCTCGTGGACTGCTATTTACACACTCAGCATCTTCCCTGCAGAGGGCGCCACTAAAATAACGGCTACTCGAGGTCTCGCCTCAGACCCGGCAGGTAAAAATCTGCAACACACTGCTGCCTGCTTCCTCATTCTCTATACTTCATAGTCCTACGCTAAGTCAAAATGAAGGAGAGGACACTTATGCTATAAAGGAAGTAAAACCTTTACACAGGAGCTGACAGAACGTTTTGTAGCCCCATCCGAACACTTTTTAAACTGCTTTCCGTTGGCTTGCAAATGGTGACCTCCATATGAACTGAATGGTAGGGAAAGCAAAAACGCCAGTCAGTTGGAGGATCAGCACCAATGATGAAAAAAGATCATGTGAAGAATTCAGATTGGGCGTTTCATCGAGGGTCTCTACTGGTGCAGCGGTTACTTCCTTTATATGACACATTGTCCTCTTTATTCATTATCATGGGCCACACTGTCTGGCTTGCAGGGGGGTAAAAAGCACTGAGAAAGTATACTGAAGAGCAGGTACAGTGTCAGAGGTTTACAGTGTCTACTAGAGAGTTTAAGTATTTACTGTAGTAGACTACTTAGTGTTTACACATGAATAATTATTATTGTTAGAAATAGCCTAATGAAATCTTAAGACAGTGGCAATTTTTTTAAGTGTGCAAAAACAAATTTAATCAATTTTCTTAATGTTCTGAATAGGCATGGGCCGGTATAAGATTGTGACAGTACAATAACCTTGGATAAAAATATCACGGTATCGTGATTACTGCCCTAAAATAAGTTCTTTTTAAATGTCTGGGTAAAAAACAACTTTTCTTCTGTTGTAGACAATATATTTTATTTTAAGAAACATTTAAAATATTTTGAAACAGTAGCTTTTGATGTGAAGGTTCCTTTTCTGCTGTTGCCCTAAAAAACTAAAATAGTCACACACAAAAAAGGTAAAAAAACAAAAAACAAATCAGAAAATTTGGGCGGTTTTAAAACCTTGAATTTTCTAAACCGCGGTTAACCTTGATCCCGGTTATCGTCCTATGCCTAGTTCTGAAAATAAGACTCTTGGACAAAAAAAGAGAACTTTTTAGTACCGTCTAAAAATGTTAAACTTTAAGCAGTAAGCCGATTATATATTTTTATGACACACAAGTATAGTTACTTATTTCATTGCTGTTATTATAAATAATATATATTATCTCATTCATTTTTAAATGAGCTTTTATTCATTATATTACCCTTTTTTATATTTCAACTATAGTATTAGTTATTTTGAGATTTTTGCTTTGTGATTGTTAAATATATCAATTTAGCTTTTAACTTATATTAAGTCATTTTAGTAGTATTTTTAGTTACATGTATAACTAGTGATAATTTGACAAATTTTCAAGAGTTCACACTTAGCTGATGATTGATTATAAAGTGTATTTGGGATGCTGTCCCGGGAGAGAGCCCTGAGCTCATAAGATCCTCGAGCCCAGGGCTCCCTCCCGTTCGCAGGGCGAGAGAGGAGTTTGAGCTCAGGTAGACCTTGAGAACTCCCCTGCTGTTGTAGCTAATGAACAAATAGGGATTGCTATAAAGAAATAACTACTTACTAGGAGCATGTCTATGGTGCTGATGTGGATAAGTCAATTAACTTAAGTCGCATGTTTTTGGATGGTGGAAGGAAACCGGAGGGCCCGAGAGAAAACCCACGCAAGCACGGGGAGAACATAAAAACTCCCGTCGACTAGCTTGGTAAGGACTAGAACCAGTGATGTTCTTGCTGTAAGTCAACAGTGCTAACCACTGGGCTGCCGTGCCGCCCATCTAGGAAAGGAGGAAGAGTAGGGGTGGAAGGGGGGATTCTTCAAAGATGGCTGTGGTATAACTTAGGTTATTTAAAGTGACTTAGGAATCGTCTGATTGGTGAATCATGAATTGGCTAATGCGGCAATCATAAGCACGTGATCCTCTTGAAATTAGTTTATAAATAAACTTCACTTGTCAGTTTCTCTGGATTTACATGAACTCTTCTGAAATTTGACATTGCCAAAGTAAAACAGGTCATCTTTCTATTTTACACACACACAAAAAAAATACATAAATAATTCTCTAAATTACATTTTACTTTAAATTTGGAAGAAATGTCATTTTACAAACTAAATATTTTATTTTTGTTCAGCAACTTTACAAAGAAATATGCCCAAATATGTATGACTTTCTTGTCATGGTTTTAATCATAAAATATGTACTTTTTAAAGATCTATATTAAATAGTAGGGAGTAATAAAAAGACATACTTTTCTGAAAATAAAACATTTGCATAAATAAACATTCAGTTCCAAATAATACTATAATGAAGTACAGTTGCTCAAGTGCTTTACACCCCTGCTGACTTCTATCCTATATTTCTGGATATAAAAATCTCATCTCATTTTTTTCTTTCCTCTTTACAAATTCAATTGTTCTTGTTCTGTACAATGGCTGACTCCTTACAAGGCCAATATAGCAAATTCAAGTTAAAATTCAAAGCTGAAACACTCCATTTGTGTTTTGACATTTTAAAAGCGTCAAACTCAGTGGGACAAACGCCCAACTGCATTTATCTCAATAGAGGGAAAGAGTATGACATCATTGATTAGCATTTAAAATGGCACATTTGCACTGATAGGAACCTTGCAGACATTATTATAAAAAAAACATTGCATCGTTGTATTCATATATCTGTTGGCTCAGAGTATGGCTCGTATTTTGTGACTACTGAACATCTAAGGGTCTAAACTGTCTCCGGTACGAGGAAACCTATAGGACGGGACCATGTTCGGTGGGCATGCTAATTTTTATCTTTGTGGTCTACATACTTGTGGTCTTTGTGTCTTTAAATCTTGCTTTTTAATATGTTGAAGACATAATGAAGAGGGCTATAAAAGTGGGCCGAAAGACCCACGTTGTGCAAAAACCAAGGTCAGATCAGATTCCACGATTCAAAGAGTTTCAAACCGCCAACATATGCCGTGGAATACAATATCATGCCATTGGGACATTTGATTTCATTATAAGGGCCAGTGCTATTAAAACTAGTAATACTCACTACAGACATGCAATTCTGAATTATAAGAATCATTTACTGTATATATCAAGCTTCTCATCAAGCCATTGGGCACCTTGGATTAAAATGCAGCACGTCTCGAAATAAACCGACAGTGCTGTGTATTTCTGATATGTGACATTGGGGGGGGGGGGGGGGGGGGGGGGGGAAGAAGAAGGGGGGGGGCAAAGGGAGGGGTGGAATCAAGAATACAGATTTGACCAAAGTAAACAATGATAATAGATATGTCCAGGATCTTTAACTATGTACAATAAGCTTGCTACAGTAAGGGAAATGCTACAGTATTAACGTGTTGGGAAAAGCTAAATCTTCCCCCTTACAAAAATAAAACAGAAATGAAACATTTACAAGGTCATCCCAGTTTCTGTACAGTACGTGCTGATGCCAATGGGATAATCAGGTACAAAGTCAACATCAATACCCAGGCTGGTTGAGGATTCTGAGAGCAGTGAAGTTTCAGACGACACCTCAGATGTGTAATACTCGTGTAAGAGCCCTGATTTAAAGTGTTAACACTCAAGATCATTGTATCAACTTTTTCAGAATCGCAGATTGCTAAATGCTTACAGGCTGTGTGTATGGCAATAGAACTCGCATGCGGTCTTCTATGTAAGCATCTATCGATATGTTACAGCACAGTAAATATCTCCAGTGACAAATTAACTGGGTTTGGGGGTTTTCAATTATTGAAATTTGTAAATAAATTAATTTCTGCATGATAAAATACTGTATTATTTTAAAATATCAAATGCATGTCTAGAGGATTCAAATTAATTTATCACAGATTATTTTACTGTGCATTTCTCGGATGAGCTTGTCTAGAGCTTCGCTTGGTATGACACAGAACAAAAAGGGATAGCACTTATTGCTCAGACAGTTCTGAGGTAAGGATCAATGCATAAGCTGGTGGTACAGCATGTCTGATTATCACCGGATCAAATTTTCGGTTTCGTTTCACCAACCTGCCTGTGTATTTTAACAGTACACAAAATTACGAATCTCATATCTTAGGTAGAAAAATCCTACCGCAATTTTTGATCAGTAAGTCTTACAAAATGCATAGAAGACCTGTATCAAAATGCCCTTTTTTTTCTTCATGGTATTTTTTTTTTGTTTGCTTTTTTTCTTTTTGTCTCCTGAAATGAAGGTTCCGCATGATGCTCGATGCTGATTGGTGGAGGGCTCGGAGATGAGGACCGACCAGGCCTTTGTTTTCACAATTATTTATTTTTTTTCTGAAATGTCAAGTGCAATGGAATGGGTCTGAAATATTGAATCAGAAAGCATACAAATGCAAAAAAAGTATCACAATGGAGGAAAAAGAAAAATCTAAACTTTGGGTCCTGACTTTGAGCTTGAGGGAAGGTCTATGTCTAGTATAAAGGAATATCGCATGAGGCACTTGTAATGGCTCTCTTTCACTTTGACTCACTTAGCTGAAGTTTCGCAGAGCGTGTGCAGAATATTTTCCCCAACTCGTGAACCATGTCTTGCAAAGATATAGATGTTAAAGAGGCAGAACAGTATTGTGTTGCACACTTTCTACTATGCTACGTCTTAAATTCTTCTACTTGTATTTGTTTCTCTTCTCTTTTTTGGTAAACACTGGCTAAAGAAGCAGAAGGCACCTGGAGAGGTTTGATACGGCTCACTGGCCTTATAATAAAACTTTAGTTCTGATATATTCCCTCCCCCACCCCTCTTTGAACAGCAAAACCACCGCGCACACAGCAGGGGAGGGGTTTCAGTCCAGTCACAAACAGCAAGCAGCTAATAAAATCTCTTAAATCGAAGGTGCTTAGTCCGGCTCCTGAAGATCTCTTTACTTTCAGAAATATCACTCTTCAGGGGCACAACTGAGCATCCGTGTCTTAAATAAATCTTCCTTTTTTATAATAGATTTTTTTGTTGCATTCTTATGAAAATAAATTGAAAATATGCAAAATAAAAAAATGATCTGAGAAAAGACACATGCTATGAAGGATACTATGAATTATAGGCATACTAACTGACCTTGCAGTTACGGTCATGCTAGCCATAAACTTAATGGCAGCATTTTCACTTTTTTTCTCTCATTGGCCACTGGATGGCGATAAAATCAAGTCTTGATCGGCCTCTGTGGGAGATTTCTGGATGATACCAACACCAGAACACAGAACTATATACTGTAGGCATGGATTTAAAACAGAAGAAGGGCTGATGGGATGGTGTACTTAAAAAACACAAATATATAGACAGAGCAAGAGAGGCTATATGAGTGGGTATGTAAAAGACAAGAGAGAAATTTAAAGGGATAGTTTACCTACCAAAAATGTAAATAAAATATATATATAAATAGTCATTTACAAATATCACGTGTCATTTTAAATCTGTATGACTTCATTTCTTCCATAAAACAAATCAATTTTTTTTGTAGAAGTTTCAAAAAAGGATGCAAAATGCACCATTTAAGTATAATACAAGTGATCAATATGATTTGAGAAATATATTATGTTAACATATTAAAAGTTAATTAGATATTTCATAGCTTTGTGTGAAGAACAGACTAAAATCTTGAATCACTACAGTCACAATATCAGCAAATGTTTGCAGGCAAAAAAGGTGCATTGTCTACAGCCACTGTCGGTTTTCTATTTGGCAAATCATTGATAAATTGAAACAAATACAGTATAACCCATAGTGTACTTAGATTTTTATGTGTATGTTAGGTCTACGCACATTGTGAGTGATGCACATTTTTATAACTGCACACATAATTTTGCAAAATGCAAAAGATTTTTTTGTGCTACATATGTCCACAAGGTGTCAACACTGAACCAGAGACATGCATTTTTTGGTAGACTGCTTTTTCTATGAATCATTTAATTTAATTCACAAAACCAAACAGGGAAAAATTTGTTAAAAGCTTACAATTTAGATCAGTGTTTTTCAACCACTTTCCTGAAGACCACCAGCTCTGCACATTTTTCATGTCTCCTTAACCAAACACAGCTGATTCATTTCATCAGCCCATTAGCAGAGACTGAAAGACCTGTAATGGGTGTGACAGACGAAGGAGACATCCAAAACATGCAGGGTTGGTGGTCCTCCAGGAACGTGATAGAGAAACACTGATTTAGATTACATAAATTTGGGGGTTGGTCTAAATATAGCTATAATATGACTTTTGATACTTGGAATATACAAGTTATATTAATGCCTTTGACAGTCATAAAAGAAATACAACATTAAACTACTGCAGAGGCCCATGTTCATAAGGCAAGGCATCTTTTGAAAAAAAAAGCAGATACTGAAGATAAAGGGATCTTTCAAGTGTGCACCTGTCAAGTGTCTACAGCAGTGTTTCACAACCACGTTCCTGGAGGACCACCAAAACTGCATGTTTTGGATGTCTCCTTTGTCTGTTGCAGCCATTACAGATCTTTGATGCTCTGCTAATGAGCCGATGATCTGAATCAGGTGTGTTTGGTTAAGGATACATGGGCTGTTCCTCAACTCCAAGAACGCGGAAAACGGACTTGCGTTCTTGTGAAGACTGGTCTTGGTCACCAATTAAGAACAAACTCAGGAGACAGCAAGAACACAGAACCTGTCCTATGAGAAATGAGATGCTGTGTTCTTTCTTGATGCTCACAACACCAAACATTACATCAATCATACAACGATTTATTTTATTTTCAATATTATGTATATACAGTATATAACATGCACTAGTAGCGGCGCAAGCTTAACTCGAAAGTGGGGGGGGGGGGGACCGGGGTTGCTTGGTTTCGCGGACGAAAGTGAAGAGTAGCGGTTGGGGGGTCTTTATTAAAATGAATAAGGGTAATGTTTACTTTTTTATCTTAAAAGTTTTATCTCTGAACTTTAATAATAAATCTAGATAACATGCTGTGCTTCCTAGCGCCCCATTCACATGGGGCTTCAGCGTCAACGCTTGACAGAGGGCGTGTCTGAAGCTGACGCGATCGTCATAGCAGCGTCAGCCAATGAAATTAGTCAGCAATAGGCCACTGTCTGAGCTAGTGCATTTGCATACAGCGATCTTATTGGCTGACACTTCCGTCTGCGCTTAAAAAGTTGAGCAAGTCCCAACTTTTGCAGTGAGCAACGCCACTGAAGCGACGCTGACGGAATGCAGTTCGGCAATGCCTGACGTCACCCATTCAAAGTGAATGGGAAGCGTTGAAGCTGACGCCCCGTGTGAATGGGGCGTAGCTCTTTTATTCAGTCGCAATGACTTCAGGGACTTCAAGAGGGAGTTCGGTACTCAAGTCTGCATCAGTGCATTCTCGATACCAAGAGAACTTTTACGCATCCTCCGTTCTTGAGTTTTGGAACTGAACCTTCATGTTTGATAATTGCGTTACACGGGAACTTGAAGACGCAAAAAATCACTGAAGACCGCATATTGAGAAACGCCATGGTAAATGTGCAGAGCTGGTAGTCTTCTGGGAATGTGGTTGAGAATCACTGGTCTACAATGTGTTCACAAATAGATTATACTTTGAAGGCTGTGCAAGTATGCTTCCATACACATAAAAAGTATACTTTGGGCTTAACAGCTTAACTACACAATTCTTCTCGAAGAAGGAAAGTCATACAGTTTGAAATGACATGGTGTGTTTAGGTGAACTATCCCTTTAAGGTGAAATAGCATTAGGACCACAGTCCTCCCTTTTTCTGGCTCAGCCTTTTCCCCTCCAAAACCTGAGAGAGTTTGTGAGGGCTAGGGACAAGCCAGGGTCCTGGGGCTTTTGTTGAAGATCCAGAAGCCTCGAGAGGGCTGATGGGATCCGGGGGCCAGTGAGTCCCCAAAAATGCGATGCTGGCTGCAGACACACTGACTTCAGAGAAGCTGTGAGCCGATTCTGCACCTGACCCATCATCGTCATTGTCCAAAGGCATGAGGAAGGAGAAAGGTGCGCTCTGAATGACCTCGATTGTGCTGGATCTGTTCTTATCCATCTTTTCTCTTCCTCTATCCACTGGGAGGCTGTTCTCCCTCTGTGACCTAACATCCTTCACTTTTTGTCTTCTCTCCCCCATGCTTTTGCTTTTTTGCTTTCCTCTTTGCCGCTCCCCCTCTCCCTTCCTTTCCCCACGTTTTCCATCTCCCTCCTCCTCTTCTTCATCTTCTTCTCTCCGTGACCCTTCTCGGCCTCTCAGTGTACCAGGTAAACTCTGTGAACGCATCTGTTGCTCTTTCCTTCTCCTCGTGGACCTGGAGCTACCGACTGTGCTGACGTCCTCTGCCCAGCCACGCTTGCCCTCGTCTGCTCCACTTCCTTTACTCATTCTTCCCTTCCCCCTCCTCTCTCTCCTCTCTCGTCCACTGTCATCCACCCATCTGCTGCTCCTCAGAGAAGTGTGATCTACTGCAACCACAAGCGGCTCCTCGGAGAAGACGGAGGAGGGGGAAGCGGCTCCGACTTCATGGTCTGAGATGAAGAAAAATTCAGAGATAGTTGAATGATAAATGCTATCAGCCTATCTTCATGTCAATTTACAAAAAAAGATAAGTATTAAGACCCAAGTATACTTCAGATGATATTTTAGGTTTTTTTTTTTTAGGGCAAAAAGAAGTTCAAAAAGGCTACGGGATGGTATACTGTTTTAAAATACTCAACACCCTGCTCGTTATTTTGAGCAGATTTGTTCTTCTGGTTTGAAAATAAATTTTGAAGCTACGTCACGGTGATTAGATTTTTGTGTAAATTCCAGTGTGGAGGCTGGATCTCTGTATCGGCCGGTACAACGTGACTTCTTTGAGAAAGTTCGAACCAATCAGTGCAATTGTGAATGAGGTGCAACTTCATTAATATGCATGATATAGCTTTGAAAATGGCAGAGAGATGCCACGTTGTGTTGCCAACTGTAATTAAAACAAGTCTAAGAAGAAGAATTGTTCGGAGACATGGTTCATCAGTGTTGCGTTTATAAATGTGACAGGATAGTCTATACACACATGGCTGTTTGACGCTATTCTTTGCACCTAACGAGTCTCTGCATCTAAGTTACCGATAAATTCAGAGTTTTTTTTCTCTCCCATACGGCATGGAGTATCAAAAATTCCATTAAAACAACACTCTGCCATCAGTTCCTCGCATCCAATATCTTGTTTGTCACGGGGGCATGCATGAAATGTTCCTGAATGAAAGTGAAAGTGCCAAACTGCAGTTAAAGTTGACAAATTAAGAATGAAACACCCAAACTTACATGAAACTGTGGAGAAAATGTGAATCGCGTGGTGATGCAATGACTTAAATCAAATAATGTCCTATAACATATAAAACGGGATCATGAACAAACATTCAGAAAGCAACTCATGTAAACACCTTAATCATTTTATTGTCTTATTCAGATAAAAAAATATAATTTGATAACATGTCCATGTAAACGAATAGTCACTGTCTATCTCCCCTGCATTTGTGCTGCCGCTGTGAAAATCAGCACATGCATGTACTGAAACTCTCCTTTTTATGCAAACCCTTCCCTCTTTCGCCATTCAACACTCCCACCTAAACAAAGCTGGACCCACCCACTTTCCTGACTTTTTTCAAACTAGAGGTGTGAAAACAACCTGCTGAGACAGGGGGGATTTTATGGCCCTTTAAGTAGAGGGGTTGTAAATGTGTCATGCTGTTCACATGTACCCCTAAACACAACAGTGGAGGCCAACAGATAAGAACAGTTTCATAAACATCTGGCAAACAGCATTCTCCACAAGAATGGAGAATGCAAATTTTTCTATTTGCAGCAGACAAACACAGAACGGCACTGGCAGTGTGCACAAACAAGTTGTGCAGTAAAGTTGGTGTGACCCCCACTGAGTCTTTAAAATCTCTCTGCAAGCAATCATACTGGTGTGAATACATCTGTCAAACTGCCAAAACAAAGTTCTTTTTAGCCAAATTCAGTTTGAAATTGTCATTTTAGTTACTTCTTCGATTTCATTTGAAGTATACTTGTGCCTTTAGATGATGGTGGAGTGAGTGAATGGATGAATGACAGTTATGTGACGCAGTAGTGACTTCTAAGATCAGCAAGGGTTATTTCCCTGTAATCTCAGCCTGGGTAAATGTGTTTGCTGCTTTTCTAAAACCTTGAGTAATCTATATTGTCAGTCAAACACAGGCATCAGAATTTGGTCTCATTGAAAAACAACAACATTATTATGGCATGGATTTGGAGGTGAATGTGAAGAAAGACAATCAACTGGAAGGGTTACCAACCGTGTGTTTTCTGTCCGTCCAATGACATAAAAGCAAGGCTCGCCCTGCTTGGAGTTAGTCATACAAAGAGATAAGCTGGAAAGCTCCACTGGAGGAGATTTTAAGAGAGGGAGAAAGAGTAAAGTATGAAGCAATGAAATAAAGAAAGTAGTAAATAGGAAGTAAAAAGTTCAGAAAAGGAAACAAGCTGCAATCCACATCATGGTCAGGACTAGATGATGGGCATCTGGGGCGGGCAAAACTGTCTTTCACAAAGTATTTATGGAGTGATGTGCACTGTAAAAAATATCTTTTAATTAACAGTTTCCATATTTTGTGATTCAGAAGTGTTTTCTGTTTATTTATGGTTGTGAATTGCATTATGGGACCTTTATCTCTGCTCTGTCGACTTTTGATGTTGAAAATTCAACTTTACAGTTTAACAAAAATAATATAATGTATAAGAAGTAAAATATAGAGAAATAAGTCTGTAAAATAAATAATGTTCTGGCAGCTTATTGCAAGGTTTTTGTAATGTAATATACACCATCCCAGACAATATATCACTTAAAATTATTACAAATGTTAATAAAAGTCACTTTTTCTAACTTTTGAAGGTTAAAAGTTGTTGGAAGAAAGATTAAGGTCCCATAATGCAATTCAAAAGAATAAATAAATGAGGAAAAATAAAAACATGCATCACAAAATACAGAAAACAGCAAATTTATGGATATTTTTTACAGTGTAGCATACAAGCTCCAAATATCTGTTAACCCTTCCGTAACCCTGACTAGAAAAGTTTGAACTACTTGTAAACATGTGAAAGTGCTGTTAGGCTTTTTTTACAAAATACACACCTTTTAGGACAACTAATACATTAGATTTACATTCAGAGATTTTAGATATGGACAAAAACTCTTTTGTTTTCTCTTAACATAGCTTTGCAGCATCACTTATTTTCTCACCATATCTGTAACGGTTCATTCAAAACCCCTCTCTCTGAAACCTTTCTTTCCAAGAGCCTCTGCTCTGAATGATCAGATTACCCGAAAATGTAAAGCGGATGATCATATCTGAACTTCAGCTTTGGTGAAATCTTCAGCACTTCTAAACACTGTGATATGAACCCAAATCTTCCTCCTTTCATAAACGGATTAGCTTTTTTAATGCAGAAAATCACTAAATCAACTCTTACAGGACTCATATACAACTAAAGTGCTTGAGGCCTAGTCAAAATAGATCATATTCAGGCATTATTATAAACATATGTAGGTTTATGTAAGAAACTCAAAAAGGAGGTTATGAATGACTCTAACTATCAGAAAATGCAGAACTTTGGTTTGCTCTCACCATAATCCGGTACGTATCCGTTGCCTTTCTTCAGTACGAGGTGTATCCGTGCTCCTCCCTTTCTGATTTGCTCCACGGCCTGGCTGTGTGTCATGCCGACTGTGCTGTCTCCATTAATCTCCACCAGCTGATCACTCACCTGCAGCGTGAGTCAGCAAAAGCTTCAGTGACTCAGCGTTATGTCAACAACAGCACCTAATCCCAGCATGCCTCAGCATAATCTTCACAACATGACTCAGTACTGCTCCTAGTGTTTGAGTCAGAGCTTCAAACATCCCTGACAGCGTTGGGTTGTTTACTGGTATATGTGTGCTTAAGCGCATGTGTGATATGTGTATGCACTAACCTGTATTTTCTGACTGCGTGAGGCTGGGCCACCCTCCATCAGACCGAGCACATACAGACCCATGTTATACTCACTTCCACCTCGCAAACTAAAACCAAATCCTGTTGGTCCCCTCTCAAGATCAACATTATAAAACTGGGAATCCTAATGAGAGAGAGAGAGAGAGAGAGAGAGAGAGAGAGAGAGAGAGAGACATTTTCATATACAGCCTTATGTGTTGTCAAGGATGTGAGATGTAAATAAAATACTTTGGAAAAGTTTTAGATAACATTACACCTTATGGATATTAAATATGTTGATGTTTTATATGCTATATTGCACTAAATGATGTGTAGAATGCATATTATAACCCATTTAAAATAAAAAAAGGAGGAAATCGTTTTTAAAAAGATGAGTTTTAGTCACACTTTACCTATATTTTCAACAGAATCTATATTAAAATCTTGAGTTTGGTAATGAGTAGTCTCACCTTTTGTTTGGCTCGATGCCCTTTCCTTAACCGGCTCTCGGCATCAAAGTCAGGGTATTCAGGCAGATTATTGTCTGCCAGAAAAATAGACACACTCATCAGTTTAGATACACAATGTAACAGCGCTTATTTAGGGTCTACACAACAGTACCCTCTTGTGGCCAATATTAAAACTACTCCTCAAGGTCTAGCAGCAAAAATATTCAGAATATTTTTGTAAAAATTGTATGTATTTTTTTAAATGATAATTCACTGTTTGATATGAATTGATGTTTAACTTTTAAAAAATAATAGTAATGATAAATTGTTAATGAGTTAATGGTAAATATTTCTTCTCAAGGCTTGTTAAGTTACTTTACAAAATAAAATGATCACAAAATTGTGAGATATACTCTACCTGACAAAAGTCATGACAAAAGTTTCAGGAACAACAAATAATAACTTGACTTCTAGTTGATTATTTAGTATCAATAGTGGCTTATATGAAAGGCTGGCCTGACTGGGCTGGCCAATCCTGGAGCATCTTGACCTTCTTCGCTTGCATGAACTTTGATGTATTGTTTGTAATGTATTGGTACCTCAGGCTGTTGATGTTGCCATCCACTCTGCAGATCTCTCGCACGACCCCCATGCTGAATGTATCCCCAAACCATGTTATTTCCTTCACCAAACTTGACTGATTTCTGTGAGAATCTTGGGTACATGTGGGTTCCAATAGGTCCTCTGCAGTATTTGTGACGATTAGGATGCAGTTCAACAGATCTCAACAGAAAAATCTCCCTTCTGCTACTTTTCCAAATGATGAAACTAGAAGCCGAGTTATTATTTGTTGCTCTTACAACTGGGATCGACGACAAGACTTTTGCCAGGTAGTGTACACAAAAACAAACGCACATGCATATACACCATTAAAGACTACCATTCTAATATACTGTTAAAAGAATCAAAGACTAAAATGATCAAAATAATCCTGAAAAATGTAAACAAGCATGTTAAGCAACACAACTGCTTTACACCCTGAAAATAATAATTGTTTCTTGAGCACCAAATATGCATATTAGAATGATTTGAGTGGTAACCTGTGACAGTGAATACTGTATAAATGACTGCAGAAAATTCAGCTTTAAGGTCATAAGAATAAAAGTTTAAAAAAGAAAAAATGGCGACATGGTGCATTACAAATATCAACCCCAAACCTTTGAACAATGGATTATGAACCAACATACAGTGCATCATTAAAAAGAAGCAAAATCAAAGCAGTCAAGTGAAATGAAAAGCATTAATTATGTTTAGTGTGCTTACTGGTGTGAGAGCGTGGTACGATGGTGAGTCTGAGTGTGTTTCCAGCTCTGCGTAGGATCTGTGCAAGGTCTCTGTGAGGCAGCGTGACCACCGATCTGCCCTCCACAGCCTCCAGCTGATCTCCCGGCTGAATCTGACCACTGCGCGCCGCTGGGCTCCCCCGACGCACCGTCACAAACCTATGAGACACTAGAGACGAGGCTAAACACACAAAACAGACACAGAAAGAGATAGTCATTTTGCCATTCTTGCAAACAAAAGAGCTGGATTTACTAAAATTGTCAAAATAGCATGAGTAGGCCTGCAGGTGATTTACTAATAACTTTTTTAAGTCTTGCCCCCTTTTCTTTGCGTGCCTAGAAGTTTCTTTTACAGTAGGTGTGCATAAAATGATGTGACAATATAAGGCACATTTTATGAGTTGATTTTATGAGTTGAATCAACACTGAATTAATCAACAGTCGATTACACAGCTGACTGAAAAGGAGCACAGTCATGAATGATCCCTTTTATTTTTATTTAAAATAGGACATTCAAAACCACAGAAGTTTACAAAAGTGACTTAAATGCCATTTCAAATATGTGCAAGGAATCAGAAACCATAAACCTTCAGGATTTACATTAGCATAGTGCAACTTAAAGTCCATGCTGGACATTTTAACCTTTTTAGACCTGTTTTAAGTGAATCATTTCTTTAAAGGTGCCACAGAATGAAAATCTGTATATACCTACAGTAGGCATAGCTAAATAATAAGTCAGTACATGGAAATAGCGGGCAGTTAGCCTCATTCACTATAGTTTCCTTATTCTCATGTGCATCCTGTACATGTAAAATCCCAGTAAAAACAGACCAATCATATCAACACACCAACTGTGATGATCCACACGGGTTCATTAATATGCAAACCTCAGACAGAGTTTGATTGGCCACAATTAAGAGAGATTACAACAATAATACTTTTTTCCCTTATTTTTAAGTTTATCTAAGCTTGTATCACACTTACTACAGAGTCGTATTTTGAAAACAGTACATGCTTTAAAAGAGAGTCTGAATGCAAAATGCAGGATATACAGATTATAAATATAAGGACTATAGACCTTTTTCTTCGTTGCTGCATGGAGGCCGCCACAGCGACCAGCGTTTTCTGGTAGGATGCTGAGACCTTTCCTTTACAGCGTCTACAACTGGTTAATCTTGATCAGAAAATGGTTGTCGATCCCTTTTTGAGTGGCTTACGAAGTGTTTTTGTGATCCACAACTTTGATTTTAAAAGGTGTGTGTTAAAGCCGTTATACTTCTGTCAGATGCGGTTCAAGTGCGAGAGAAAAATGTTCTTCTTATTCAGTGTCTGCCGTCAGATAAGATGCTGAAATACAGCATTAGTGTTTTCAACCTGTCAGCTGTTATACTGTGCTCAACAGCTCTTCAATGCACACACAGGCAATAGATCACTGCAATATAGAGCAAACCATAGTACTGGCATGAAACCTAACAGGTATGTAATGTCATGTAATTTCCAAAAAAAATTAAAGTACGTTACTCATACTCTGCTGGCTGATTTGCATGTTGATTCTAATCTAGTAATTTGACGTGTACTCCATCACAAATAAGTTTTGTTCCACTTTTGCACAATCCATAAAAATCGAGATTTTGTTGATCAGAAAGGACATACCGGCCATAAATCACTAGAATAAACTGTTCCAGCTTTTAGTTACAACGTAGAGCTGTCTTATCATAGAAGTCCAGTGCATTAATCATGGTAATTGTACACCGGCGTTTGTTTAATTATTGCTTTCTCCTTCACCGTGTCCCAAGTTTCACTGCTGTTCTCCTTTTGATGGCTCTGCATTCACTCGGTGTAGCCTATTGTAGGATGTGTTTTGTTCCACTCCAACCTCGTCTGTCCACATTATTCAGCCTTTTTACTCTCAGCCAAACAAGAGGTTAGTTACCAAGATTGTAATCTCAAAGTCCTGTGTACAATTACCCTGAGCACTCGCCATCATGTTACACAGAGACCGTCGACTGAAGAAACAAGAGCTAGACAAAAAACATCAGACAGCTGAATGAAACACTGCTCTGTTTCACTTAACCCTCATCTTTGTTGAAAGATGCTTCAGCTAATGTGTGTGAATAAAAAACACACAAACATGCCACATTCATACTGAGGTGCCAGTTTTCAAGAAAAAAGAAAGTAATCATTATCCAAAACTAATGGGACATGCTTAATAATAGGAAAAAAAGTACTGCAAAATGATAGTTGTTGCCTTAAATTATTAGGCCATTTCAACTTGCATAACATAAACTGAGGTTGAAACTGAAGTTGAATATAGCTTAAATTAAATACTTTGAATGTAATATTTTAGGTGTAATAATTTAAATAATTGTAATAAGTTTAATTAACATAAAAACATTTGTTGCTATGAATTACTGATCATATTTTTTTGTATTAAGCCTGTCACAATTATCTCTTAATCATCTGATCTTGGTTATTGAAATCTAATGAAATCATATGGATAACTTCAATAGATGTAGTAAAGCTTAAAACCCCCATGAAGAGCTTTGAAATGTACATTTTTTATTTAATGTTTGATGTAACTTCACCTAAAACATGAAGACAGGGTAGGAGTAGACAGAGTATCTTCTCCCCTTTTTGAAAAACAGCCAATAGTGTTGAGCTTTTATCACAGCTCTGCTAATGAGAGTGGTTGAGATCAAGCGAATCAAATGAAAAGCAAATAAGAAGTATCTTGAAGGAGGCGGGACATGTCAGATACTTAGGAGATCTTTTGATTGGCCAGAAGATTAAGGATGAAAAACTAAAGTATGAGACATTGGCAAAAAATTGTTGATTCATTTAGGCATCGGAAGTAACAAACTGCAAGCATGCAGAATTTTGTCACTGTTTTGAAGCACACTAGCTCATATAGACATCCTTAAAGGTGCAGTATGTACGTTTGACACCAAGAGGTTGAACTAGGTATTGCATTCCTGAATCAAAACAAACGCAGATTGCCAGATTGAGGACCAACAAGGCTGATTTAACTGCATGCGATCTAAGGAATATTTTTTCATATTAAAATGAGTTTTTGTTTGAATTAAAACCTTGAATTGAAATTTTAGAAATGGCTTCTATTTCTTGCAACTGAACAACAGAAAATTGACAATGCTCACCTCAGGTACACCTCATGTACTTTATTCAGTGTTAAATGCTAACAATGGGAGTTTGAATGCCATTTTACATAACCTTTATTGTCATACCACTGAAAGCAGCAGCAGATAGTTCAACTGGGATCTTAAAAATAAACCCTTTGAAATTGTACTTTAGAACTGAGTCTCAAAATCAACACACAGTGATTCAGCATGTACATTTAATAATGTAAAATATGTTTAATATTTATTAATTACATTATAAACCTTACCATTTTGTGAGTGAGTGCATATTCTGTGCTTCTGAATATCTGTATTTAAATTTCTGTCATGTTTCATCTGATGCAAAAAGCAAAATCGCTTATCACTGTGTATCTGATCATGTAGCTTGTAGTTAGGACACTGGGTTACAATGTAGCCTGCTCACCTGGTGTTTCATAATATTTATATTATTTGCTAATTAATAACCTGATGTGGAACTCTAAATCTGCATCTCATTTCAGAGTCTGCTACTGTCTAACGGGGGTTACATTTCGGTCACTGACGCATGCTTTGAGAGCCTTTCTGAATGAATGAATGAAATGCGTGGTTTTCCGTCAAGACAACCCAGAATGCTGAAATATAATTGGCTAAACTGACATTGGGCGGGTTAAAAGTACCAAAAGAAAGACAGCGTTCCGGCACGGAAAACACATTTTAAAAATTGAATAACTGACTACAGCATTGTTTTTTAGCAAACATATTATGGTATTTTTATGCTTAAGAAGAGTCAAAAACGTACATACAGCACCTTTAAGACTAACATACTGATACTAACATCTAAACAAAAACTTAATTTTTATTTCACGAGACCTTTAAACTTTATAATTTGCCATTCAAATAAGGTATATTATATTATATTATATTATATTATATTATATTATAAAATTTTTTTTATACATTCAGTTATTGTAAATTATTTCAAGTTGAAAACCCAAACATACTTTTAGCATAGTGCTGAACTGAACTGGCACTGGGCAATATTGGCTGGCAAATCGACTTGTTTGTATTGATCGTGCACTCATGTAGGGAAACAGCCAACAGTGCAGAACAAGTTAAAACAAAAACAGCCCTGAAACACTTTCTGTTAGCCCTTTAAATGCTCACTGACCTAATCTATGTCAAAGGTGACAGCTTACAGCACCTTTTCAAGAATACAGGCTTCAAGCACTGTGTTCAGTACACACATTTTGCACTTCACAATATGTGAACTGGGGTTCTGCATGTTTTAACCTCCCGCTTTGCTGAGGGAAATCCGGAACCACACAAGTGTACAAAGCTCTGACTGTAATATTAATAGAAAATGAAAGACCAAAGCAAAGGAAACTGGGTTACACTGACACAATAGGCAGCAGATCTGAATAAACATTAAACATGTCATAAAAGAACAAATATACATAATTCAAATTCACACGCCACCGCAACTTTCATATTTCAGTGAAAACTGAGGCAGTGACATGGTCTCCCTTAATGGAATAGTCAAAATAATCAAGACTAATGCAACGATAAAAAGAAATGTGTTAAACTGAAAAGTTGTACAGGAAGATAATTTCAAAGGAATAACTAAATGGGGATTAGAGTAAGAAAGGGACATAAAGCAGCATAAAATATCATTAAAGAATAGTAAAAAAAGGAAGTCTAGTAGTCCCTATGGCTCATGTGCTAACTTTTATACTAAAACATGCAGCAATTTTAAGAGATAGCAACTGAATTGTTGGTTTGCTCATACAAAGCTTTCAAAAATTTTTAAATACAGTGCATGAACCATATGGATCACTTTTATGGTGTTTTTGGTCATTTTGAAACACTGGGTGAACTATTCATTTAAGACTGAATTGGTTAATTTTGTACCAACATTTGGTAGCTCCAGTATTTTATATTTAGACAACTGGAATTAGAGCTGAACGATTCTGGCTAAAATGAGAATCACAATTTTTTTTTGCTTAAAATCAAGTCCACGATTTTCCTCACAATTTTGTAGATGTAAAATAAAGGTTAATATGAGTAGGCTATTATTATTGTTATTCTCAGACATATCGTCACCTTAGAGTTATAAGGTTCTATCTGACATTTTTATCAAAAATTTTGTTATTGACATTCTTATTAAATTACAACTTATTTAAATTATGGGATTTTTTTTATAAGTTGTTTACATTTTAAAACTTTTTATTAAAAAACAAATGTTACATACATACTGTTTGCTATGGAATGCAAAAATTTTGAAGAAATTTGTCCTGGTCATTAATGCACATCCGAATACAACTGTTCATAATTCTGAGGTTGAATTATTGTGTTTAAGACATATGCTTGTCATTGACAACGTAATTAGACCATTTTTTTCACTGGTAAAATTAGACATTATTATCAGATTCCCTCTTCCATTATATGCATTGTTAGTTGATACTGTTACACGTTTATTCTCATGCACAACACTCTGTTGGCTATGAAAGAAAAAAAAAACATCACATGCTTGTCGTATTTATAACTCTAAAATGTGATATGATCATTTAAATGATGTTCACCCTTTCAGTTTCACTTTTACTGCCGAGTGCGGTTCATGTCATGGCTGCCGTCACTTGCAAATCATACTTCCCTCATGCCTCCTAAGAAACAATCGCTTTGTGCAACAAACTAAACGTTATTTACAAATTTATTACCTGTTATTCACAGCATATGCAGGTTCTGTTCACTAAAGTAGACATTCTAAGATTCTGTGTGATTTCGCGGCCACAAATATGTTATTACATGAAAACAGAAATTAGATTTTTGGGTGAATTATACCTTATAAATAAAGTATGTGATTCTTACAACACCATTTGGAGGTGTCCATGTTGCTGAGCAGTGTATATAAAACAATGTGAAGACTTGTGCGACCATCTTTATGCTTCTTTACTGACTTTGAAAAGATAATTGGCTGCATCGTAGAAATGCTAGATTAAGATCGTGTGGGGGTCGAATCGAGATTGCAATCTTTTTTTTCGATTAATCATGCAGCCCTAACTGGAATGCTTCAAAAAGGACACCAAACATTATGAAACATGATTTTTAAAAAAAGTTTAAATCGTCCATTTGTTGTATACTTAAACCTAACAACATTAAATATATCACAGCAATTTAAAGTGAAGAACAAATGTTTATTCTTTTTCTCACATAAAGATACAGCATCGCATCGCAAAATTCATATTTAGAAGATACATGTATTCGAAACTAACAGTCTCTTACTTTCACTAACATGGGTCAATAATTTTGATGACATCACTCTGCACTTTAGCACTTAAGCTTTTCATACAATTTTTTGTCCAATCAAATGTGCTCTATAATCTGAAGCATCCCTCCACCTATGGTAACATTTTTAGAAGAAAAAAGGGCATTCTGTCTCCAATAAATGATATAATAGTAAATATAATAATAATAATAAAATCAGCCCTAATGGGATATTCACACCGAAAATCGCTTGATGCGGCTCTCAGGCATAGGTTTTAAAAAAAGGGCAGCATAGTGCGTGGTCCACGTGATGTAATATTATAAATGTGATGTAATAAAGACAATAACGAACTCATTGTAAATAGAAAAACAATGTTATGATAAGCCTCTGCCATGATATAACAGTAAAATAAACAGTTGTCAGGCCAACTTTCTAATATAAACAGAAGCTCAAGGTTGCCCTGCCTTTGAGCTCTTCTGATTGGTCCACTGCTTTTGGACCTGACAGTGATGAGCTGCGCTGACTGTGAAAGATCTTTGAACTTGACACAGCATCTAAAAAACATGCCGCTCGCATGTGCGGTGCTTTAAAAGACACAAGATGCGAGCGTAACAGTCAAACTCGCCCGCCAAGTGCATTTACATTGAAAAACAATAGAAAACTAGTGCGTTGGAAATAAAAAACGCTATCTGTGTGAGCGCCCCCTAATGCTGACTAAAATTGGACGCTTGTTTACATAATTAGTATTTTATTTTTAGTGCACTATATAAACGATTAAAGGCAGATAAACTTGATAAACAATTCACACACAGTGTAAATATGATCTCTATTTGGTTGAATGAAGTCTGGTTTTGCGTTTGTGTTACTAAAAATAATATGAATGAGTCGGCTCAGATCTGAAATTGTATTAAGCAATATTTAAAGAAATAAGGAGAGCATATTGTAGCTGTAACGTAAGGACGCTGACAACAGCGATGAGGATCCACGTGCAGTATATTTAAAAAGAATTATTGCAGAAAAATTGACAAAGACAGGGGCAAACAGTAGCATTCAGGTAATCCAATATCGTAGTCAAAAAAACTGGTGAGTTGTCAGTACATGTGGCAAAGAATTAATAACAGTAAAACCAGGCAAACACGGAATGACTAGATAGGATTACTGCTACGTAATGCTACAATAACAGTAAATAAGAATCAGCCTAGAAGTGTGTGTGCGTGCAGTGTTAATAGTTCTTGTGATCAGTCCGTGATGAACTTCCATCTGTGTGTGCGTAATCAGCGGGTAAACTGCAACTGGTGTGTGTGAACAGTTAAGATGGGATTTGTAGTTCTTTTGGTGGCCGATTTGTAGTTCTCCAGTGATCTGTATGGACTAGATTGCTGGTGATTGTGACAGTAGCTTTGTGTTTAGCAGCTCTGAACAAGCTATGATAGCTTTTTTAAAGGGGGAGGAGATACAGTACTCAATATGCCCTGCCCTGTAAAATTTCTCCTTTTCATTTTTGACTCAATGGATACATTACTGTGAGCTGAATGTGGAAATAGATTGGAAATATTGTGCGCTGAATAAATTGTGATGTTTTGTCTAGCAAGATGACGATGTGTGTGTTTGTGTTTGTGTTTGCGTGTGTACAGAACCATTCAAGCCCAGGTGAGATTTGCTCAGTGTCATGTGAAGCGTGTGGAGCTGGAAGAGAATGTTTTCCCACGTACCACATTGTTAAGCACTGCCAATTATTACCAAACCTACATTATTCATGAGTCTGTCTATTATTCATAACACATTCATGCATTATTCATAGAGTGTAAAACATCTCTGTTAATGAGCATATTGTTCTGCGGGTTATTTATAGAAATGGACATATGGAGTGAAAAGATTAAAAAGGTTATTGTGTTTATAGGGAGGATGTATTTAACAAACATGGCACGGGGGTTATGTAATTTCGTAAAAGTCTCCCTGATGAAAACAGAGATAAAGAGATAAATACGGGATGGGTAGAGGGGTACAGCTGTTTCTGACCCAGCTGCCCGACAGACAGAAATGCTCTTTGGGATTTGGAGATACTGAACATGATCGCAGTATTATGGCTTCATAAAGGTATATGGTTTTTGTTACATAACTCTTATCAAACACTTCCCTTAATCCTATAAACCGAAAATATTACTGACATGGAGAAAGACATGATTTGTAAATCTTATAGGATAGTATAATATTTATTTCATAAAATAGTATAATATTGATAGATTGGTAGATTTAATAATAATAATCATCATCTTCATCATGACAACAATAATAACTATTTGTTAATAATTTGATTATTATATAGTATACTATTATTTTAGGCAATGTGTTTTGTAATACCAGTGATATATTATATTACACTTTATTAGGTACACCTGTTCAACTGCATCTCTGAACGCACAACACATCGAACTTTGAGGCAGATGGGCTACAGCAGCAGAAGACTACACTGGGTGCCACTCCTGTCAGCTAAAAACAGGAAACTGAGGCTACAATTCACACAGGCTGATCAAAATCCAAAAGGAAATTTGGAAAACGTTGCCTGGTCTGATAAGTCTCAATTTCTGCTACAACATTCGGATAGTAGGGTCAGAATTTGGCGTCAGCAACATGAAAGCATAAATCCATCCTGCCTTGTATCAACAGTTCAAGCTGGTGGTGGTGGTGTAATGGTTTGGGAGATATTTTCTTGGCACACTTTGGGTCCCTTAGTACCAATTGAGCATCATGTAAACGCCACAGCCTACCTAAGTGTTGTTGCTGACCATGTCCATGCCTTTATGACCACAGTGTACCCATCTTCTGATGGCTACGTCCAGCAGGATAACGCGCTATGTCATAAAGCACGAATCATCTCAGACTGGTTTCTTGAACATGACAAATGAGTTCACTGTACTCAAATGGCCTCCACAGTCACCAGATCTCAATCCAATAGAGCACATTTGGGATGTGGTGGAACGGGAGATTCACATCATGCATGTGCAGCCGACAAATCTGCAGCAACTGCGTGATGCTATCATGTCAATATGGACCAAAATCTCTAAGGAATATTTCCAGTAAGGATTAGGGCAGTTCTGAAGGCAAAAGGGGGTCCAACCAGGTACTAGTAAGGTGTACCTAATAAAGTGGCCTAGAGTGTATATATTATTTTCTTGTCAGCTTAGTCCCTTTATTAATCTGGGGTCACCACAGCGGAATGAACCGCCAACTAATCCAGCACAATTTTACGAAGCAGATGTCCTTCCAGCAACAACCCATCTCTGGGAAACATCCACACACTTATTCACATACACTACAGACAATTTAGCCTACCCAATTCACCTGTACCGCGAACACAGGGAGCAACCCACGCGAACGCAGGGAGAACATGCAAACTCCACACAGAAACACCAACTGACCCATCCCAGCCAAGGTTCGAACCTGCGACCCAGCGACGTTCTTGCTGTGAGGGGACAGCACTACCTACTGTGCCACTGCGTCGCACTACACTTTTTATATATATATTCAGAGCTTCAGAGCTTTAACACAATGCTTTGTTCACCTCCACTTTTGTTCAGGAGCCTGTTATTTTCACGTCTGGCCAAATTTCCTCTGAACTGCGAGCCAATGAGCCGTGTGAGAGGCAAGTTTTATACACACCACAGGCTTTGGCGGGAAGAACAGAGGTTTTGCGTGTTGTGTTCAGCTGAGTTCAGCCTGGGGTCGGGAGTAAATGACTGCAGTGCCTGAACAAAACTCCTCACGCAGAGCAGAGAACAGTAGCATCATGCTGAGATGATGACCTTTTGTCACATGTCAGAAGAACACACGCACACATGTTTACCTGCCTATTGGTGAACTCTTTTAAAGCTATTCTTTAATCATTGCTGAAGTATGTTATTGTTTAAAGTCACTGAATCTTCCTACCAGGTTTGGTTTACAGAAAAGTGCTTTCAAAACCGTTGCTGTGTGTTTGAACAATCGAATCAGCCCAACAACAGTTTGTCCAATAGCATAGGTTTGGGGTGGGGCTTAACTGATCAGCCAGCAAAAGGAGGTATTCCTGCTTGTTGTCAAACTATTTTAATAACTGTAACAAAAGGCAATTCAATCATATCTCGACATTAAAACAGCTGTTGTAACGTTATTTATCAATATGTGGACCTTTTAGGATTTTTGGGAGCTATGGAAATGAAAATTGTAAAACAGCAAATATGTTAGGACCATTGTTCTTATTTACGTCCCTCAAAATTACTGCCAAATAATTTAAATTTTAGCCATTTTTCTGACAATAGTTCAACCAATAGTGTTTTGTTTTGTTTGGGTTGTGGTTGTAAAATTAGTCAGCAAATAGTCTTCTCTTTAAAAACTTTTGTTTATTTATTCTGTTTTTGGAACTTTTCCTGTTTATGGAAGCACCACTTTAACAAAAGAAGTTTCTTGACCTCGAAATTACAATTACTAACTAATTTTGAACATTTGTATACTTTATGCACACACATTACCCTGGAGCGAGCTGTGAGTAAATGATTCTGTGAGTACACGACCAGTGAATAAGAATATTATGAATAAGAACAGTGACCAGATATTATTGATGTATGATCAGGGCCCAAAAATGTTGATATTTTCCCAAAAGAAAATTGTGGGACAAAAATAAATAATTTAAAATTAATCTTCACTGAATTTCATTATATATAACTGTTTATATATATATATATATATATATATATATA
>CAIGQZ010032240.1:8023015-8039084 GCA_903798205.1 Danio tinwini | reverse complement strand
TCTCTATTTTCAGTTTCTCTATTTTCTTTTGTTTCACTTAAGAGCATCATTAAAATTTAAAGTGATATGAGTAAATTATAGTTTCATGGGTCTACAACCTTTTTAATGAGTGAAATTTAGAGGTGATGGTTTAATACCCTGCAAAGATTTCCTATAGGCTGAATAGTATTACAGAAAAAAAGATTGTTGTTGGTTGTTAAAACAACGTATTAAAATTGAGCATATCAACATAATTGTTACTTTTTTTGGGGGGGGACAACTTAATTATTTTATGTTCAATCCACTAAAATTTGCAATTAGCTTAACTTAATTGAGTTGTGTTTGGACAACAAGAAGGAATTGTGTGGAATTTTTGTAAAAAAAATTAAAAATAATAATTTCACTACAATATGTTACTTTAAAAAAAATATCTCATAAACTACACGTAACCAAATGTAATATAAACTAAAAAGAATTCTGGGTTCCACATAATTCCTTCATGTTGTCCAAACACAAATCGATTAAGTTAACTTAATCATGTTTACTAATTTTAAATAAATTGAACCTAAAACAATTATGTTGCCCTAAAAAAACTTAAAAATTGTGTTGTTTTAACTTATTTTAAATAAGCAGTTTGGACAAGCAGCAAAAATATTTTTGAGTGTAATACAAATAGTAATAATATAATAGTGTAATGACCTAGTCCACAGCGCTGATAGTCAGATGCATTATGGGAAATGGCTTAGAGTTGATTAGGCCTATATGTGTTTTATAGAAATAAATAGATAAATAGATGGGCTGCTTTGTTATTAAAGTTATGTGTGTTTATGTTTGGTTGGGTTGTGTGGTTTAAACTTAATATTTCCTTAACAGTGCTGCCTGACAGTGCTGCCTCCCACTTGCTTATTCTGCCAGATTGCTGACAACAGAAACACGTGCGGTGTATGGGACATGAGTGTTATCCTCGTTAGCGTGCTGTTAAGCATAAAGTTATACGCCATAAAAGCTAGCACCCTGCTAGCCGTTTAGATTAATTAAACAGTTTAGTTAGGTTTTAGTAGCTGCAGTTGCCCACATACAACAATTATTACAATATAATATCAAATGATATAACCCAAACTTTGGTAAAAAAGCAAAAATAGAGGGAAAACTAAATTGTCAAGCACAAATACGGAGCAGAAACTCAGAGATGCAGATCACAGCATTACAAGTAATGGTGACTGAGCATCAGAGCCACAACACTCATTTACATCAGGCTGACCCTGCAGAAATAAACAATCCCAGCACTGCTGTAAACAACAGCACAAGAAACAGTATCTGCAGTGAAACTTCACATTAAACACAGCCTGTGTGTGTCTAACATTGAACAAACTGATATTACACATCCTGTCCAATGATATCCAAAACACACGTCCAACTGAACACACTTAAAACACACACATACAGTACAGTAAAGTACAGTACAAGCATGCTTGCATCCCCTTTGGGGATAAAGATGCAAAACCATCTGTTTAATATTTAACCTTATCCAGCTGATTAGTGCTGCCATATAAATATGCACTGAAAAAGAACAATGCAGAGCCTCACATGACATCAGGAGATCATGCTCAACTAATGATCCAGAACCTGCAATGTCTGTTAACATGGTTAAGCTTCATGAAACAGCATCAGCTGACTTCAAAACAACTCGTTCGCCTGAAAAATGGAAACAGGCATAAGATGACGCCTTAAGGATATTACAACACAGAGAGGATACAGATAAGATACAGACAATCTCATATTGAACAAGACTGAAAGGAACATGCAGTGTTTCTCTCTCTCTCTCTCACACACACACATTGCACATTCCCTACAAATGACCTCATGCAGAGGATCTATCAAACACGATAAGATTTCAGGGTGTGCAGCTCATAGTTATGTATTATGATGGACAGAAAATCTTAAATATATGAAGATTTTTTAACTTTGGAACTGTTAAATTGACTTAAATTTTACAATTAGAAACATTTCTTCCTTAGAAGTTAAGCCAACCAATTGCTTTAAAAGCAACAGGCTTACTCACGTTTTTTTTTTTTCAGTGTAGTACCATGTTTTTTGTATTTGTACCCTGGAAGTACCAGGACTTTGCTAAAATAATACATGAATTTAGCACCTTAGAACAGGGATGTTATGACATGGTATGGTTTAAACATTTTACTATGATATTATTACAGTAAGTTTTTGTAATAGAAAGAAAAGTACCATGAAACATGGTACTTAAATGCAATACTAATGGTGCCATGTCCGGACAAAAAGCACGGATAAGTGGATTGATGGCATTAAGAAGCATTAATAGACGAATATCAAAGAAAAACAAGTCACAGACACCGAACTAAAAGAGGCCATTTGTAGGAGCTGTTGTCGAATTGTTGCACAGCACAAGGAAAAACAACCAGCACCTAAAAAAGCACCACAGGCTTTGAAGTGATATGAAGAGTGTCTTGCTAAAAAGTCAACTAAAGTAAAATACAATTATAGAGTTGTTTCAGCCATGTTGGTTTGCTGAGCGTTCTGTATTTTTTTAATTATTATTTTTTTGTTTGTATAATAAGCTACACTATCTCCCTAATTTGAGTTCAACTTGTTTACAGAAAGCTAAGGTCATTTTATTTGGGTTTACTGTTTGCTCTAGAGAAAAGTGATTGTTTCATTTCTGAATATTTGAAAACTAATTCGAATAAATGTTTAAACAAGTTAATATCTTTTCAGTTCCTTTTTTTACTAACACTCAGTGCATTTTAGAAGTAAGAAACTATGATACAAATTATTGAGCTGAAGCTTTACTACAAAATTAAATCGCAAATCAAATCGGAAATCGCAACACCTAATGCACAGCCCTAAATGGCAGTGCCTCAAAACAAAAATTGTAAACTGAATAAGATTACTAAAGTATTACAATGTGATCCATTTCCAGCAGCATTTTACTGTAATGTTTTTTTGTAATAAAAAAAAAACAATTTAAAGGCATGTTAATGCTGATACAAAAAATACCTTTTTGAAACATTTTGCTACATGCAAATGAGATATTTCAATAATTGTTTATTCTGTTAAATTCTACTTTATTCCGTACGCAGAGAGTTGAACCCTTCTGCAGTGTGGATGTGCCAATCATTGGTCCAACACATCACAGAAGAATTAAGCCTTTCATTGGCACAAACACTGGAAATATTTCAGGCATGTAAGAGCCAGGTGAACCCCAGCTCCAGGACGCTCTGAACTATGAAAAGTACAGAGCTTTAATCGAATGAGATCACTTCAGAAGAGCTACCCTGTAGAGCTCAAAGATTACAAATACACTCAAAACACGCATCCTATTACAAAACCTGAACACACCCCATCTCAGTGGAAGAAAATTATAATAAAAAAGACAAATTAAGCTACAGATTCTTCATTCTTGAGTAAATGAAACAGTATTTGAGTCAATAATTCGTTAAAATACAAGATAAAGTATTTACGTTTGGCGTCCTTCACAGTTTTCAGGGCAGCCTGAAGCCTTTCCAGCATGTTGTCCTGATAAAGTTTCTAAATCCAGCTTCAAATCCACAGAATTTCTGACAATTGTGCTTTAAATCTGCAAATATGTTTACAAAATGGCGAAGAAAGGAGCGAAAATCAGGAGTGTTAAGGTGTGTTTTTCCCTTTAGAGCAGAGAAATTGAGGCTGCTTGCGCTGACAAAACTGATCTGAGGAAAAGAGAGGGGCGAAAGAGGGTGAAAAAGTGCAGAGAGTGAGAGAGAGAGAGAGAGAGAGAGAGAGAGAGAGAGAGAGAGAGAGAGAGAGAGAGAGAGAGAGAGAAATATCTGGAGGGAGGGTGAGAGTGCATATGAGGAAAATAGGACCGATTTAATACTACACTGAATCCTCCCACAAAAATATTCACACATTTATATTTACCAGTATATGCTACAATAACACATGCAATTTGTATTACACTACTACAAAAAAAATGGAAAAGTGGAAGTAAATGTGTTTTTAATGTTATAAAATGCAGTTGTTTTATCTAATGTTCAAAAAATTTAGAATTTTTATTTTAAGTTTAAAAAAAAGTACAGGTAAAAATGTGTTTTAAACATTGACAATAAGCAGTAATGTGGAGTAATGTTGCAGAAAAATTTTGCAGCTTTTCCATTACAGGTATTAATTACATATTGAAATAAAGCAAAATTTACAATGAGGCCCTTTCACAGTTCACAGTTGGGTGAACATAGAGCACAGTAAATAGATTTCTTTTTCAATCCTATTTGCTGAAATATTAAAAGAAAAACTTAATGATGGTGTTATCAAGACTTTCAGAAAAAGGAAAAAAATTGTGAGACTGATAACGGCAGCCAGAAGAGAGAACAACGTCAAATTTACTGCCCTGCCCATGCACTCTGCATTTCAAATGCCTCGCACAAGTACTATATATTTATTTTGTAATTTGATGCAATGATGATATAATACATATGTAAATACATATAAATATACTAACGTTTTTTAAATTAAAATATTAAAACCTTTCAAAGATTTAAGATTCCAATGACCGTTAAACGTGTCATAACATGTCTTGTGAAAAGAGTCCATTTTGTTTTATATTGTAATAATATATCGCAGTCTTATTACTGTATTTACTGTATTACTGTAACAAACTTACATTTATTTTTAAGGGTCTACTTGCTTCATTAAACTCATAATCTTTAATAAATGATATCATGCAACAGAAATTAACACAAAGTACTTTAAGTACATTAAAGGCCTCCATGACAACAAATTTAATTTAAATTATAGGATAATGCTTTACAATAAGGTCTATTAGGTACAATTATTTAACAACAAGCAATGCATTTGTTGTAGAATGTATCCATTTTGATTAGCAATAGTTAATAAACACAAAGCTTTTCAGTGTTTTTATAATCGTTCGATCTTTTCATTTCGTTTGCCAAGTCATTTTTTTTTCCAAGTTCCAGTGCTTCATTTTATTTGGTTTCATGGTTAACAAATTAAACCTTATCATAAAATGTAAATGAAATATCTAATCATTTAATCGTGTAATATTTTGTAGTAGTATTATAGTTATGTAATCAATATTGAATGTTTATCACAGATAATGTTCATAGTAAAAATGATTAAGAAACATATAAAACAGGCAGATCTCACTGGTTCTTGGATATCTATCTTTGACTGAATGTGGATCTGAAAACACAAGATGTTTTCAACAATACTTGATACTCTGCTATACAATACACCCCCCAAAACAATGACCAAGCACTGAACTACTACAAAACAGAACGTATAATAGGGCAAAGAACAAGAAAAAAATGAGAATGAAAACAGGAAAAACTGCAATCAGGAAACGGTTCCATTTGTCACAGTTACAAGCACAGCTGCACACAAACCATGACCTTACTCCCATTTTACCTCATCCTGCATTTACAAACTCTTCCCCTCAATGCAGTGAGCTACAAAATCATTTGTGCATATTAGTAATCAATAAAAAACAACTAGAAACATCTTCTTACAAATCACAGCGTACACATCAGCCAGGTTTCAAATCAACTAAAAGAAATCATAAGTAGTCTGCTAATTAGAAATGTGCTATGAACATGCTTATTGCATAATGACATGACTCAGTCAGCCAACATGCTCAGAGGGGTAAAATGCCCCCCTTTTCCCCCACAAATCACCTGGCCATGAAACATAGAACAAGGATTGTTTATTCACTTTATGGAGACAGAAGCTATATTTACAAAGCCCTGGTGTTTATATAAATGATGCACTGAGAATAATACATTACTGCAATAATACTGTATTAGTTAATATAAGTATTACTGTATAAAATCTATTTTTTTTTGGCCGTAGATTAATCAACACAAGGTCACACTTGTAGCCCAGAATATAAATATATATAACTCACTAGGATTCAGCTTAATCCCTAATTTATCAGAGGTCACGCACAGCAGAATGAACCGCCAATTACTCTGGCATATGTTTTAGATTAGATTAGATTCAACTTTATTGTCATCACAATAATGTTTAAGTTTATTGTTTAGGTTTAAGTTTAAGTTTATCAATAAACTTGTAATTTTTTATGCAGCGGATGCCCTTCCAGACTCAACCCAGCACTGATAATCACATATACACTCCCTCATTCACAAACACACACACTCACACATACACTACAACCAATTTAGTTTATTCAGTTCACCTCTGCCACATGTCTTTGGACTCTGGGGGAAAATGGAGAACCAGGAGGAATCCCTGGAGAACATGCAAACTCCACACAGAAATGCCTCCTGGTCCAGCCGAGACTTGATTCAGCGACCTTCTTGCTGTGAAGCAACAGTGCTAACCACTAAGCATTTCAAGGCATTTTACAAAGGATAGCTTCCAGAATCTCTCCTATTTCAGGGCTTAATTTGGCCAAAAACTTCTCCTCAAAAAAGGAGCATTTCCAATGATAAAAGAAGAAGCTTTGGATTGTGAGCCACAACCTGTAAGTATTTTTATTTGTTAAAATTGATATCTTACATGTGTAGTTTTTAGAGTTAACTGTATGTTGTAGCAAGGACGCAAACAAGGATGTAAATAATGTGAAATGCAGTTTGGCACCGTTAACAATTTAGTTACAAATAAGTGAATATTTATTTGCCAAACCGCTGTAAACACCCACAATCTTGACTAACGCTTGCAATGTCTCTCTTTGTGGCTGCTTTACCCTGCGTTCTACATTTGAAATTAACCAAGTTTGCAAAAGGTAAGTGAACGTTTTAATTACACATGCTAACACAAATATATATAAAAGACATTTGTCAAATTTTATTTTAGATTTGAGGCATGATGCACTAGATGCCGAACTGCTTGTAAGGGGCATGACGTTTCCTGGTGAGGTGGAGCCAATCCACAAATCAAGACACATTAGGTTAGCTGACCAATCAGAGGCCACTGAGGACGGGCCTTCGCAGGAACCTTAAAATATCTTAGTCGTTTTTATGTTAGTTGAGTAGCAGTATAAAATTAAGGCAAGATATGTGAAAAATGTGATTTGTTACAAATAAAGCACGAGCACACAATGTTTAGCAGACCATAAACACAATCAAGCCTTAAAAAACACTCTGGACCACCTCATTAATTCCTGGCCTCTGTTATACTCACAACCCTAAAACCTAGTCAATTCGGGTCATGGCACCAATATAACCTTCACATTTCTACTAGCTCAAGTTGTATTCAAACCAAGCTTTGGGATATGGAACACAGGCCCGCTAAAAAGGATGCTGAAGAGCGTTACCTTTAGCATAAATTACTAATGCACCTCATGAGGCCATGAGAGTGAATTACATGCATAGTTTTTTTAAAAATCAAATGCAGTGATCATTAAAGAAAAATGTCTGGAATCATTTTAATGCAATAGTCTATCAATAAGGACCAGATGGTCTAGCGCTTGTTACTCTATGTACAACAGAGAAAGTGGTAACTTTGCATTTTTTTTATTTAAGGGCGTGCTTACTTAGGGCGTGCTCACACTATGCTATCCGAACCGTGCCCAGGCCCATTTCCCGGATCATTTGAGAAGTGTGAGTGCTCTGAATCGGGCTCAGGCACAGTTCACTTGGGCGGCCCTGGCCCGGTTGGAAGAGGTGGGCCTAAGCATGGTTCACTTGGGCTCAGGTGCGGTACGCTTACAGTGTGAGTGCAAGCGTGCCTGAGGCCAAAACTGAAAGCGAGACGTGACTTTTAAGGGACTGTTTCATATGGATTAATTAATCATTCTTACTGTTCAATGAACACAAATTGTCGTAGATTATTAAAGATGCAAATCCCTCACTGCACCACAGCTGCAGCTTCACCCAATTCCTGCAGCACGAGGACTTTATGATTGTTTATGAGCATCAAAAGTGGCTGATCTGTTTGGCTAAAAATTTGACTGCGTGTCACCACATATCAAACGACTTAAACGATATAACTAAAGAAATCTCCACTGTGCTGAGCGAGAGCGCTAACTGAACAGCGCATCATCGATGACGTAATCGCGCCCAGGCCCGAATGTAATGTGAGTGTGGGCCTTCGGGGGAGAGGGGAGGGAGAACAAGCGTGCTGTTCGAGGCAACTGTACATAGTGTGAGTACGGTCTTAGTAGCAAAATGGTTTTAACAAGACTACTTACTTCCATTCACTACATCCTGGGATGCAATGACAAACCCGAATCCTTCTCCTGGTCTTCGTCTCAACTCCACATCCAGGGCTCTGGAAGAGATTGCTGCCCTTGTATCCACATGGCTTTTAGATACTGCTCCAAGGTTAGAGACAGCAGTACGGCTCCACTGAGCAGGTCCGTCCTCCACTCCTAACCAGTCCCGGGGCTCTAGGGTCAGGGTAACGGGCACAGAGTCCAGGAAGCTGGTGCTTTGGATCAGGTTAGGAAGGTCACCACAGGGCGAGGAGGGAGAGAGGGTGCTCTGGCTGGGCACAGCACCATCAGAGGAGGGCGAGGTCAGATCAGGAGTGCCCAGTGAAGGAGGGGGTCTCTTATAGGCATTCGGGGAGCTTGGGGAGCAAAGAGGACCTGAAAAAGAACATGACATGATGAGTGAAGGGTGTTATATTCAGTGTTATGGTAGAAATATGAACACAGTGTCGATGACCCTCACCTCCTCTGTAAACCAGTAAGACCACCTCACCCTGTTTGGTATGTTCTTGCAGCACCCGCTGCACCTGTTCATATGAAAAAGATTATATGCAGTGATTCAGATAAGATTAAAGTTTCAGAAAACTGTAGAGTTACTGAATTACCTGCGCAAAGCTGAGGCTCTGCACATCAGCCCCATTGATTTTAATAATGGCATCCCCTGGCTGTAAAGAGTGGCACTGTCGCCTGTCCCAGACTCTCTTCACCACTGCCAGCTGACCTCCCTGCCCCCCAGCCGTCACACTGAAACCCATTCCCCCTCCCTCGCTCCTGCCCAAGGCCACAGGTACCAGCTCACCCCCTCCCCCACAGCCTACCCCACCCGGGGCTCCAGGGGACCCTAGGCCACCCGTGAGAGGCCGCGGGGGGTTGTTGGCTGGACACCCGTTGAAACCACAGGGTGGGTGCTCGGTTGGGGGTGCGACAGCAAGAGATGTTTGGGGCATGGGAGGCCGCTGGATGCTGGGCGCTCCTGGTGGCGGAGCGGTAGGACCCACCTCAGGCTGGGGTAGTGGGAGCGCAGTAGAGGAGAGATCACTCTCGGAAGACTTGGAACTGTGATGGGTGTGAGAAGGAGCTGGAAGAGAGTTGTTGTTGTAGCTTCGAATAAGGGAAGCTCTGTGTAGAGAATGAAAATAAATGCATGTACACAGGACGGCATCAATAATATTAGGAAAAAATAACTAAACTGGTTCAATATTTCAGAAGAACTGACTGTCAAATTTCTGTTACCTGCGTGTGACAACAGAGCTGACCTCTGTATCGCTATGACTGGAGCTCATTCGCTCTGAAGGGGCAGGGCCGTTTGATAAAGGCACCGCCCCCAGCCCTATAATCCCTCCCACTCCATTTCCATTGGCCATTGAGTAGGAAGGCTGGGGCGCAGTGTTCCCATTGGCATCTAAGGCCTCTTTCTGCATGCGGGGGTAGAAGTTGTTGTGGAGTGACATGGAGCGGTTGAGGTTCACAAAGGCAGGCTGCTGTCCATCAGGATGCTGGACCTGGGATTGAGCAGAACCAGGGGCTGCAGGGTTGGTGTTGGGTGCGTCAGAAGGGGAGGCAAGAGTGGTTTTAGGGCAGCCATCAGGGTTGTAGAGCATGGGATAACCTCGACGAAGAACAACATCCACGCTGTGACCCATGGGAACGGATTTCAGCATTTCTACTACTTCTTTATGGGACAAACCCAGCACACATGAGTCATTGATGTACACCAGGATATCCGCTGAAAGAGAGAGAGATTTCTGTCATTTATTTTTATGCATAAAGGAAATCAAATTGTAAACAATCTGTTTTATTGAGTGCAAAGAGGACATATCAAGAGGAATTAAAGTTTAGAGATTTAAAGATTTAGATCTAAAGCATAACATTTAAATAGTTCAGTCTACAATGCAAACTGACTCCCAGCTAACAGAAATAATGTTATGTGTAACATGCTAGCCTTGCCATGAAGCAGGGTTAAAAGGTACACCTTTTTTAAAGGTACAGCATATATAAAATTACATTTATATATGCTGTATGTACTTTTTTAAATTTAAATCCATTGTGCTATACCGGAAGTCTTTCATCCACTCTTGGAAAAGTGTAAATGGTGAATTAACATTCACCACATGATCACTGATCAGATGTGCCATTAATTGTAACTTTAGGTGGTTTCTAAAACAAAATCTATCAGTGTTGTTTTAATTCTCTCGTTTCCAGACCTTTACATTTTCACAGCTGTAGCTCATTTGAAGGAAGGCACTGACTGAGTGATTGACAGCCGATATTAATCAATCCATTTGCGTTCAGTTCAAGAAGAGCGAATCAGAAGAGCGTTAATGTGGTGCAGGCATTGTGGGTTTTGTTTACAGCAGCAAGTTGACATGTCAGCTGTTTTAAACTATTTCTGAGCTATGCGTTTGGCGTTTTTAGGTGCAGAGTTGCATTCTGCGTGAATGTCTCCTAAATATGCGCATGTTGTGAACATTTTGTGAAAACTGGTCACACGGCAACAATTTCATGTACTTGCACAAATGCTTCCAAATACATTTTGAGCTCGCATAGATAAAATTTTGGGCGCATATGCAACCAAAATGGTCGCAATTTCGAGCCCTGCAATTTCAAATTTAAGCCGTTTCAAGCACTTTGTCCAAAATCCAAGCACTTTTCTAACCTTGAAAACACTATAATAAAAATCAAGCATTTGCCAGGATTTCCAGCACCCGTACGAACCCTGATGAAGTTATGAAAACACTATTTCTAAATGTTCTGTCCTAATTCAAGACTTCCAGATTTTTAAATTGCTTTAAAATGTTTTGTGTTATGCAAATGTTAAGGGACCATTCCATCTGATCATTTTACACACATTATGGAAACAAATATACTGAAGGTAAACAGGACTGCGCCCGCTCAGTACCTGGATAGGAGACCACATGGGAAAGCTAGGTTGCTGCCGGAAGTGATGTTAGTGAGGCCAGCAGGGGGCACTCAACCTGCGGTCTGTGTGGGTCCTAACGCTCCAGTATATTGATTGGAGACTCTATACTGCTCAGTGAGTGCCGTCTTTCAGATAAGACGTTAAAACTGGTCGTTAAAAATCCCAGGATGTCTTTCAAATAAAGAGTAAGGGTTTAACCCCAGCATCTTGGCCAAATTTGCCCACTGGCCTGTGTCCATCATGGCCACCTAATCATCCCCTTATCATAATTGGCTTCATCATTCTGTCTCATCTCCATCAATGAGCTGGTGTGTGGTGTGCGGTCTGGTGCAATATGGCTGCCGTCATCCAGGTGGATGCTGAACACTGGTGATGGATGAGGAGATTCCCCCCAAAAATGTGTAAAGTGCTTTGAATGTCCAGAAAAGCTCTATGTAAATGTTAGGAATTATTATTATTATTATTTATATCTATAAATAATATTTTCGTGCTAAAATTTACAGAATAGATTGAAAGACCAGATCCCACTGTGAACAAGAACACTGATCATTAACAATTCTGGAATTTGTTTACTTATAATTTTTTGAGAACCTTGTCAGAACTTTAGTTCAAATTCAGAGAACATTAGCGTACTCTTAGTGCTGGGATGTGGCTGCTGTGTAAAACATGTGTCTGAGTAAGTGGTGGTTCAGTTCGCTGTGGCGACCCCTGATAAATCAGAGAATAAGCTGAAGGAAAGTAAGTGAGTGAGTGAGTGAGTGAGTTCATTCATTCATTCATTCATTCATTTTCTTTTCGGCTTAGTCCCTTTATGTGGGGTTGCCACAGCAGAATGAACCGCCAACTTATTCAGCATATGTTTTACACAGCAGATGCCCTTCCAGCTGCAAGCCAACACTGGTAAACACCCATACACTCTTGCATCACACACATACACTACGGCCAATTTAGTTTATTCAATTCACCTATAGAGCATGTTTTTGGACTGTGGGGGAAACCGGAGCACCCGGAAAAAACCCACGCCAACACAGGAAGAACATGAAAACTCCACAGAAATGCCAACTGACCCACCCAGGGCTCAAACGAGTGACTTTCTTGCTGAGAGGCGATCATGCTACCCACTGTGCTACTGTGACGGCCATTATAAAATCACAATATATTCGAATAAATTATCTTTACTATTTTTATCATGTTCGTACATATACAGTATATTATTAATAATTTACATTAAATAAACATAAATTAAAACTCTATTTGTTGAATCAATTGAAATCAAATCACATAATCGCCTGACCCCTTTAGGGATAAGTGATGGCAGGAGGCTTTGTGGGCACACGTGAGCGGACAAAGTTGTGTGTAAAAGACAGGCAGATTAAAAGCTACAGGCACATCTGGATTAACAGCAGATCAGCAGCAGATTCAAACCATGAGACCCTCCAAATCACTAAACACACACACACACACACACATGCATATACACAGACTAATCTAATCCAGAGAGAGAAAGAGTGTCAAGGGATTTCCAGCCTAAAATAAAAGTGAGGATTGGGGGGATAGAGTAGAGGATAAGGAGAGAGGAAAAGCAAACAGCTCATCTTTTATCCATCAGATCCTATTCTCTTTCCTGGCTTTTTCTTTCGTCTATAAACGGTCTGACTTAAATCCAGATCTATGAGGCTTTTTGTCTTTTTTTAAGTGTAAAAAGAGGACATTTAAGTCAGAGGTGCTGTTACGTCACATATGATTCACAGCGTCCTCAAGAGTCCTCTGCACAAATCTATGGGTGTTATTAAATTCTTATGTCTGTCATAAATCTATAAATATTTAAAGAAGTGACCTGTGGAAGAGCCATCTCCTGTTTTGTATGTTTTGTAACAGATTTGTATGGAGGCATCAAAAAGCAGGAGCCACCTACTGTATAGCAGTTTCCAGGAGAGACCGTGTTGCCATGTGAATGTAGCGTGCAGGAATTTATTATTTTTATTTTTTTTTCAATTTTGTCCAAATGTGACATTAGAAAGATTTAAAAAAATTCCTCATGAAAATATTTTTACGTAAATAAGCTAATGCCTTTCCAAATGTTCCTGAGTGTGCTTCTGAAATGTGTCATTACGAGCAAAGACATATGCAATTTAACATCAAAAATGTTTTTTTTTCTTCTAAAAAAACAGCTTAATAATAATAATAATAATAATAATAATAATAATGATATTAGCAATAATAGTAAACTATAAAATCAAATTTAATATCATTAATTTCCAGACCTTTCAAAAACATTACAAGTTAATAATAATAATAATAATAATAAAAATAAATTAGCAGTAATAAATAATGTGGTAAAAATTGAACAGATGACACTAATAATGTCCTAAAATCTCTTACATTTAATCGTTAAAAAATATATAATAATAATAATAATAATAATAATAATAATAACAACACTAATAATATAAGTAATTGTAAAACAATAGCAAAAAAAAAAACTTAATTTACAAGACCTTTTAAAACCACTACAATAATTTAATTCATTCATTCATTCTATCCTTCCCCTTATTTATCAGGGATCGCCACAGCGAAATGAACTATGTTTTAGGCAAAGGACGCCCTTCCAGCAGCAACCCATACAGTCAGTTTATTGATTTTATTCTAAATAAAAATAATAGATAAAAGCATAAAAATACAATTTACAACTGCAACAAATTCTTAATTTGCCTAGCAGAAAAATTACTTTCGAAATCACTATATTTAATAATCATCATCACCATCATCTATTCAGTATACTGTAAAACTCAAAAAGATAACTCAAACCATTTGAGGAAACTGATTGCAACAAAACAAAACTAGTTCAAAAACTAGTCCTAATGAGTACTGTGAACTTAATCCATTTGAGTAAATGAAGCAATTTGAGCACAGTAAAACCCCATAAATGAAGAGAACTCAAACCAACTGGGTACTGTAAAACCCAATAAGTTAAGGCAACTCAAACTGTTTGAGGAAACCGATTGCAACCGATTGAACTTACTCCATTTAAGTTGAAGTAATGAGGTATTTAATTAACTCAATACCTTCATCACTGATTTCAAAACTCTTTCCAAATGAGTAGAATTAACTGTCAGTCAATTTTGAGTTAAATACACTCATTTCATTTGATAAAGTTAACTGTTTGTGTTTTACAGTGTAGTACTTTTACATGTTCATTAAGAAATAGTTACTCAACTAACCCATCAAAGGGACATATTACAAAAAACTCAATCCTAATCCTGATCACTACTACTATTATCTGATATAATCTGTCTACTCTGCGGACAGTGTTTGTACATCTTGTTTTTTTTTAAGAGTTTTAAAAGTGTTTCACCTGTTTTGAGTGCCGACGGTCCTCCGGGGGTGACGCTGTACACCTGCAGGAACTCTCGAGGTCTGCTGCCACCCACAATGTTGAAGCCAAACCCACGGGGTCCCTTCAACAGGCGAGTGTGTATGGAATAGCCCTTCAGATCAGATGGCTGGTCTGTGAATGCAGGTACTAATTCACGCACACACATAGACACACACACAGACACACACACACACAGACACACACACACACACACACACACACACACACACGAAAATTTGCATTTAAGAAAAAACAGAAATAAGTGTTTAAGCCAAGTCTACAGTCCAATAATACTCTTAAACACAAACGTCAGTGTTTCACAATGCAGTGAACTGCTAAACAACAGCGCCATCTTCTGGCGCCATCAGAGCTGTACATTTTTGATAAATATTAAATTATTAAATTTAATATTAAAAACGCAAGCAAGCCATTTGAAGACAAAAAAGGTGCTATTAAAAAAAAAAAGCAAACTATCATACACTCTCAGAAATAAAGGTACACGAGTTGTCACTGGGGTGGTACCTTTTCAAAAGGTACAAATTTGTAACTAAAAGGTCCATATTAATACCTCAAGGGTACATATTGGTACCTAAAAAGTACAAAAGTGTTCCTCTTAAAATTTGTAGGTACTAATATATACTTTTGAGGTACCAATATGAACCCTTCAAGTACAAATATGTACCTTTGGAAAAGGTACCACCCCAGTGACAACTCTCGTACCTTTATTTCTGAGAGTGTATACTACTGTTCTCGTAAAATTGTATACTCTGTTATCTGAGACTGTAATAATACACATCACTTACCACAATGCAGTGCATTTGAGTAGACTTTCTGATTCTCCATGTAACAATTTACCAGGTAATACTTGGAGTTTTTAAAATTTGTCCTTCACTTTGTTCTTGAATTATCTGAACAAACTGCCAAAAGGTTTTTTTTTAACACAGCTGCATCAAAAATACAAAATAACCACAACTGAATGTACACATGCAACGTTATAAGGTCATGTGGCAATATATCTTTTGAACCTTGCATAATTTATAGGGTTCCACATACTATTTTTAAACAATAGCATACAAAATGTCATATAAAACCGGTGACGCACTATATATGTGCAATACATGTGGTACACATTTTCAAAAAATCCTATTTTTAAAATACCACTCACTTAGACCTTTATACCCCACTTTTATATGCATGCACATAGTGTATTTTCTGTAAAATAAGTTGTATCTTGTTAAAATTGCATTGCTGTGGCTAATGGTGACCCTAAATAAAATCTATATATCTATGTATATCATCTAAAATATAAACATTTGACTGTGAAGGGATCATTTTGACTTGCCTGTATAAGCTGAGCTCTTATGGAGCAAAACTTAATGTACAAAATTATTACCTTTACTTCAGTCTCAACAAATATCTATCTATCTATCTATCTATCTATCTATCTATCTATCTATCTATCTATCTATCTATCTATCTATCTATCTATCTATCTATCTATCTATCTATCTATCTATCTATCTATCTATCTATCTATCTATCTATCTATCTATCTATCTATCTATCTATCTATCTATCTATCTATCTATCTATC
>CAIGQZ010032240.1:7983902-8022080 GCA_903798205.1 Danio tinwini | reverse complement strand
ACACACACACACACACACACACACACACACACACACACACACACACACACACACACACACACACACATACACTATACATACATAGGAAAAGGATTTCAGCCAAAATCTCAACTGTTCGACTAAAGAAAGTGCCTACAAGGTTTGAGGTTGAATAAATTAACCAACTTTCATTGTTTAAACAGTATTCAGAGAAGAAAAAATCATATAAAACAAAAAAGCAAGTATAGTAACATTTAGAAAAAGCTACATTTTAATTAATGTCAAACAAATTTTTTAAAGTGAAACTGAAACTAGCAGCATGTTGGACATAAAAAAAACACCCACTATACAAATATTCATGTGTCTTTCCAATCTGACCAATCCGAATTTGTGGCATTTCGCTCTTATTTTGCTTGCTTGATGCTACTGACGTCACTAAATGTTTCAGATTGCATATTTTGAAAAAAAAAATACACTACATGCATTTGCACACATGGCTTTCTTAACAGACTTATAAAGATTACCTGACTAGATAGCAGAAGAGACCTTCTCAAATATAAGAGAGTTTGTTGAGTGACAGATAACATAAAAAAGAGATGTAAGAATGAAGCGAGTGGGGAGGGATGAGAGGATTGTGGATAAGGTTTGAAAGGCAAAGGATAAGATGAAGGCGTGAGAGAAAGACTAAATGGCTCCAGGAAGGTTTGTCATTAATCTTTGTGTGTGAAGACTGCAGAGAGAGAAGCAAGAGTGAGTTTGGGGGCAGAAAGTGGAGAGGTTCCAAGCATGCGCACACACACACACACACACACACACACACACACACACACACACACATATACACACATATACACTCACACTCTGTCTTGCTGACAATCTCTTTGCCCTGAGTCCTTGGGTCCAGCCAGCTTGTGGTCTTTGAGTTATGGCTGAAAAATGAGAGAAATGAGAGAGACTGTTTTTCCGGCCCACAAGGTTTTATCAGCAAATTTAAGATGAAATACAACAGCACTTTTGAAAACAATAAACAATCAATTTTATAGGCCTAGGCGAAGATTAGGCATTTTTCACTGATGTATGTGCATCCTTAACAGTAAATATTGTGCAAAGTGGCAAAACAATTAAAAACTTGACACCTTAAGCAAACTTAAAGGCAAAGATTTTTCAGACTTTTCATTATTGTGCATCTTAAAATTCTAATTTTACCTGTTAAAAAACTTAACACATTAAGTATACTTTATTATCATAAAGGCATACATTATCATTGTCATATTTTAAAACTCAAAATGCATCCAAAATATAAAAACAAAATATATGATGTGCATTTCAAACCTCAAATATCACATTTTCTGACAAAAATATGCATTAAAAATAGTCTCAGCACATTTAAGCAGACTTCATTTTCTTTAACCCTTGTGTACTGTTCAAATGTACTACCCTTTTTTATGTTGGTGGATGTTTTTGCCCCATTAGCCATGACACCAAATAATCATGCATTCTTGATTGTTGGTGTTTTTTCTTTGTTGGAATAAGGTAAAACGTTTTATTTTTCCTGTTGCTCCTCAGTTTACACCATTAACCCTTTAGATAGGCCAGTGCAAAACTTTAAAAAAAAAAATGCTATTATTTGGAGTTCTATGGAGCAGAATATAGTGTGTGCAGAAATACACTTACTGTGTTTACATTGTTGTGAGAGCTGAGCTGCTAATTTTTTTTTCTCAAACATATTAAGGAAAGTATGCAAAGGTCTCTCTCACACGCGCGCACACACACAAACCCTATTCTTCACATAACCCTATACTTTTAAGCTTTGTTTTGCACTGTAACCATTGATCAACAATAACATTCGCAAATTGTACCTTTTAAATTATTGAAAAAACAATCAAGAATGCATTATTATATGGTGTCATGGCTATGGAATCAAAAAATGTTTTTATAATGGAAGTTAATGGGCAAAAACAGCCACAAATATAAATAAAGGGTAGTCAATTAGACTTTTTTTCAAAGTGTATTGTTGAATTTTTAGAAATTTTTAAAGCATTTTCCCAAAATATGTGTCAAAATAGGATGTCACCAAAAATCCAAATTCACTAAAGATTATGAATTATCCACTGATGTTCATCTTAAAGTTGAAATGTTGCCTTTTAAAGCTCAAAATGAATTTAAAATAGGGCTGGGCGATATTGAAAAAAAAAGTTTCATATCATTCAATATTGATAAATATTGAATATTTTTTACCACTAAATTTAGGAATATTAGGGTTTTTTAACCACTTTATTTAAATTTATGAACATTACTAAGGTGAATTGATTTAATAGTCAAAAACTAAAATATTTAAACAAAATATCCCATCTCTTTATAATAAAATAAACATAAGTGCGTTCCTCCATTGGAAATGACAAACTGACACTCTAAGCTTATTGGCATTGCTTCCAAGGCGTGCGCTCAGCAGCCACATTTCAATAAAACTATAGTGCTTCATACCAAACCTTTTTTTAATAGATATTGACAATGATGTTCGGTCAATATCGATTTCTTCGCCCAGCCCTAATCCAAAATACAAAAAAAAAAAAAAAAGAATTGATCTGTTTTTTAAACCTCTGTTTTAAAAATATAAACTCAACACTTAATTTTTATTAAGGCAATGATTATGCATTTATCAAATGAGGTGCATCTTAAAGTTAAAATGTTGCCTTTATAGCCTAAAAACTAATTTCCATTTCCAAAGATTAAGCCATTTAATTGATGTGTTTCTTAAATTCTAATTAAAGGAACATTGTTTTTACAGAAGTGCATCTTAAAATTCAAATGTCACCTTTGTCTGTCAAAAATCTAAAGTGACATACAAAATCGTCACATCACTTTGAGTACAATCTTTAATTACTGGAGGACGCAAATGACCTTCTGTCTATTATTCCCCGCTCTATTTCCCATTCTTTCCTTCACTCCTTTGCTGACTCACTTGATGTAATAGGGTTCTCCTGTGTCACTGAACGCCAGCTCCCAGTTTTCAGGCAATGCCCCTCCACGTGCTCCATTCTCAATGGCAAGCCCTCCGTCCCGCACGCCGCCCAAGTCCCATGTTTGATTAGGTGAGACAATGGTGGTAGGAGGCGCACTGCTGGCCCCTGCGGACCCCGCTGCCAAACACAGTCAACATGGCATGAGATGCAGGCTCTTTGTATAATCTTGGACAACCTCAGGTCAGCGTGAGGTCATGCTGTTCATGTTACTGTCCTCCTGCCAGCTCTAATACGAGAGTGGCATCAATCCTGAACACAATTCCATAGCTTTTAATGTCAAAAACATAAAACTGCAAACATGTGCTGGCTGAGCTGACATCCATTTGTCTTAAAAATCTGTGGGTTCAAAATAACGGCAAAATGGAAATTCAAGTCAGATTTGAAGATGCTGGGAGATTTGGCATAGCACATAAAACTCAAAATATTGTACACAATACATGAGAAACAACAAAAATGACTTAATATTACTGGCTAGGAAAGAAATGTCTTCATAGATTTGTTTTTAGGATTAATTGGTTAAAATATTGAACAATAATTTGATGTTAGTTTTTAAAAATGGCTTGTCTTTAGTTGATAAGTGTTTTGACTATATAAGGGAATAAAAATGTTACAATTTCAAAATGAAAAATTTTGGTCCAAACTCGGGCGACGCAGTGGTGCAGTAGGTAGTGCTGTCGCCTCACAGAACGTCGCTGGGTCGTAGGTTCGAACCTGGGCTGGCATTTCTGTGTGGAGTTTGCATGTTCTCCCTGCGTTTGCGTGGGTTTCCTCCGGGTGCTCCGGTTTCCCCCACAGTCCAAAGACATGCAGTACAGGTAAATTGGGTAAGCTAAATTGTCCGTAGTGTATGAGTGTGAATGAGTGTGTGGATGTTTCCCAGAGATGGGTTGCGGCTGGAAGGGCATCAGCTGCGTAAAATTATGCTGGATAAGTTAGCGGATCATTCCGCTGTGGCGACCCTGGATTAATAAAGGGACTAAGCCGACAAGAAAATTAATGAATGAATGGTCCAAACTCAACCCACGCTCATTATGGATACCTACCCCTGTATACATTTCTGGGGAGAATGAAATATGTTCCATGAGCTATGTTTTTTTGCAGTTTTTGTTTTCGCGAATCCACCAAAGGCCGCTGTGTACGCTTTTTCAGATCTCAATTTTCTCTCGCAATTGTCATTCGCACCTGCTTTTCTCATGTAAATCCACCAGAGGCCACTGTTGACTTACTGACTGACCGACTGACCAATAACCCCACCCACCCCCTTCCCTAAACCCAACCGATAGTGTTTTCAGAAGCACCGATTGGCTCGCCCACCACCTTCCTTAAATCCAGTTTTCAAAAGCAATCCAGAAAAAGAAAAGTTCTTGCGACTGCCTGATTTTCTACTTGTTTTTTTTAATTTTTTGACTTTTGTTTTACCTGCTTTCTGGAACCGTTCTCCACCAGACTCAAACCTTGTCATCATGGTTAACTCCTCTCTGTGTCTCAAGTCAGCTGACATTTGCGGCGAGCTACTGGGCAAACTGGTAACAGTGGAAAAGCAATCCACTCTGAGGTAAGCTGTCAGCTGATAGCGTAAAAAGAAACAAAACCCATTGGTGGCATCATACCGTCCCTTAGCATTAATTAAAAAGACGAAATGCATCCATACGTAGCTGTGGCTACATAATTCACGCTCTCCAAAAATGTATACAGGGGTACGTTTTCACAATAAGCCTGTTTTGTCCAAACTAGTGCCTTGCAGTGCTCCATAAAAATTAGATGTTGGTCAAAATAATAAGTCACTAATGCCATCAGAAAAATGTTTCAAAATTATCCCAGCAATCATAATTTGTACACAAAATTGCACCAAGATTTCAAAACAACCATATTAGGCTTACCTAATTTTCACAGATAATGCTTTATGCATTTTTTTTTACATTTATTTATCTTACAGTTCAAATTTGATGTTCACTTGTCAATAATCCAATGCAACAAAATGTAAAATCTTTAATAATAGTTTAGTTTTTCTTAGTTTTAACAGTGGCTTGTCTTTATTAGATTCAGTTATAGACTAAATATACCATTTACTTGACTTTAAATTACTTAAGAAAAAAGTGACTTGTTGAAAATAAAGGGGCAGCCATCAGAGGAGTACCTGACAGACCAGAGTCTTCCTCGCTGTTGTCACCTTCCTCCACTGCTTTTTCCAGGTTGCTGAGTGATTTGCTGCGGGTCCGGAAGTTCCTCAGGAGGTTTCGATGTTCCTGGTATGTAATGGGGGGGCTGTCAGGACCTATGTGAACTGGCCGAGGTGTGCCATAATAGTTCCCTGTGAAGACATTAGATATTTTTAAAAATTTGCTTTAATATAATAGCCTTTGGAGACAATGCATTATATATCCTAAAAGAAACAATCCTTGTCAAGAGAATTCATTTTCAACCTAAAAGCTATTGTCCTTCGAGTCGATTTCTGAGGCAGCCAAAAAAAACAAAACATTTCTAGAATAGCAGACCAGAACAAGCAGCTCATGTAAACTCAGGGGATTTGGAACTTCAATTCCATTTTGAAGAAATGCATTTTTAAAACATGTTTATCTGAAAACAGCCAAAATCCAGCAAACCGATTCATGCTGGCATGAACTTCACAAGTCTGAAGCCAAAGCTCCTCAAAATCTGATGATCCATGTTATCCTACATGATTTGACTGAATCTTCCAAATGATCATCTCTAGCTTCAATGGAAGCAAGAACATCTGACCTTTTGTATCAAGGAGTACATGTGATTAGGGTCATAAATTTGCTTAATTCCTTAGCAACCTAGAAACAGCAAAGAATAAGTTTAATTACATCATAAAATTGTTAAATGTTCAACCTTCCTGCAGATTTTGAATCTAAAAGTAATTTCCAATGTGTCATGTTACCCTGCTGTATCTTTCCAAGTCGAAGTTTTCTGTGTCAGCAGTTTTACTGATATACTATAGTTGAAGTACATTTCATCCAAAAAAAAAAAAAGATTTTTGTTTTGCTCCCGGGTGCTACACTCGTACTAATTTCTTGAAAAAAAGGTATGTGAGCTGTTACTAGGGTGGTACCTTTTCACAAGGTATACATTTGTACTTAAAGGGTCCATATTGGTACCTCAAAAGTATATATTAGTACCTAAAAAATTTAAGAGGAACACTATTGTACTTTTTAGGTACTAATATGTACTCTTTAAGTATTATATTAATAAACAAATTTGTACCTTTTGAAAAGATACCACCCCAGTGACAGCTCGCATACCTTTATTTCTGAGAGTGTACGGCTCTAGATCATACTCTTTTTAAAACCCCTAATCACGGTTGTTATAAAACTAGAAACTGAAAGAATGAGATCAGATCAATAACAAAAAAACAGGATTAGTCCTTCTATAAACATCTAAAGCAAAACAGAAACAGAACTCTAAAAAAATATGTTTTACATACAGTAACTGTTCTGTCATTTTATGCTGAAATAGTTCTTTATTTCCCACTAATTTGTTTTTAAAATCTGTAACTGCCAAAAACTTCATTACAGATTTTCTGATGCTCAACCATCATCAACACAGACTGTCAACAAATAATTTTTTGTCTTAAAATATCTATATTTTAACCATCAAACTGTAACATGTTTCCTTTTGACAATCAAAAGGAACAATCAAAAAGTATATTTTGCATATTTCAGATACCAACCTAAAAGCTGCCAAATCCAATAATGATGGACCTAAAGGCATCTTGGATTACTGAAAATATTTCCAAATAAATTTGTTCTTTATTGCATCTGTTTTCAAATCTTGATCTAGTTGTTTGATTTACTTTTGAATTTTTCATCATTTGATTTTTTAGTCAATTGTCATTCATTGATGTTATTTGTTGTAAGTGCATTTTTTTGCTTCAAGATCACATCAATGAACATAAATGAAAGCACCTAAAATGGTCTAGGGATTTATGTGTTTTTAATTATTATTTTTATTTGATTATAAGACCAGACAGATCAATTAATAAATAACACAGTTAACAAATATTTAAAAGTAATACTATTACTACTAACGTTAATACACATAAACACACTTTTATACTAAACTTAGGGAAATATTAATAAACAATGAGAAACTAATCATTAAAAGGTTTATAATACTATTACGACCCATGGTTCTTTCTTGCAAATGTCAAAAATGACATAATTTAACATCAAAAAGGGATCTACAATTGTCTCAAGCTTAGAACCCAAATTTTGTACCGTTCAGAATAATTTTTACTAAGAGTATTTTGTTCTGGTGAAATATACCATTTTAAACTACCAAGGGATGCACACTCACTATTGTACATTGGATATATTTTCATCAGTTTCAAAGATATTTAACTGGAGCAAATGCCAAAACTCCTTGCTGTGGCTTATTTACAACTGGAGAAGAAAAAAAAAGAAATGGGAGAAAGAGAGAGAGAGAGAATGGGGGAGGAGGAGTGATTGGAGACAGAAAAACTGAAATAGGGATTACAGAGAAAAGCCTCTTTTCTCCTGTACAGAGTGATAGAAAAGTAGGAGTGTGGTGTGGTTTCTGGCTTGAGAAATGACTCATGGGCTGCGGGGCATCACTGCTCAGGTGTTAGCAACACTTTTGGAGTTAATTATAGACGTTTTAAACAAATAATACCGCATTTTGCATTTCTAGTAGTATTTCTAGGGGTTCAGTGAAGGTTTAAGGGCTCATCAGCTGAGAAATCAAATATCCTTTGATTATTTGACAAATAAAAGTCCTTGTATTTAAAAAAAACATTGTGTAAGTTTCAGAACTCAAAGGAAATCTAAAAACAGGTTTTATTGAAAGTGAGCTGCCAAAAAGGCTGGTTTCAGATTTGTTCTCATTATGACATCACATTGAGACAAAAAACTCTGCAGTAGATCAACGCCTACTTCTATATCACTCAATTTTTAGCCCAATTATTCATGTGTGTATTGAGAGATTAAATATGAAAGAGATGCAAACACAAGACTTCTCCAGCAACAAAATGCGCAGAGGATTACAAGATGCTGTGCAGTGCCAAGTTGTAGGAAAAACTGTTTTTGCGTTTAAAATCCTTTTGCTTTGTCTCCTACAGAGCATTATTTTAAAATGTACTGAGTATTTATACATTTATATCTGCATTCATCATATGTGCGTCCATCTATTATTATTTATCCTTACAGTGGGCATTTCATTCTAAGCGTTGAATGCTGCACACATATCAAAACACAATATTTCAATTAAAGGATCAGAAACTGGATAGAAAATAGACTTTTCTTATGCTTTATTTGTGTAAATCTTTTATACTCATCAAGGCATTTAAAATGTGATCAATACTGTACTATTATGAAATGAATAAATTAATTTAGAATAATAATAGAATAATATTTAGAATGTTTTTGTCAATATTTTGCCACACGGAATCTACACGTGCAGAAATCCGCAGATTTCCACAGATTTTCAGCCTATCGTTGAGCCTATTTATACTTGTAAATATCTGTAAATTTATATTTATTGTTTTTTATTAATTTCAGTAATAATATTGACTAATATGAAAATGTTCATTTAATTTATGTACAATACAGTCTTTTAGTAGATCTATTATATAAGAGACTTGCTTTGTTTACCAATTAAGTGGATCTAATTGAATTTGCATTGTAAACATTAAAAGTTAAAAAGGTAGTATTTTTTATTTCATATATTAAGTTTTTACATACTCTCAAAATCATTCCACATGAATCTGCTGATTTTTCAGCAGAAAAATAGCAAAAAATGTCAGCAGAATCTCTCTGGCCCTAGTAATGAGTTAATAAGGAGTAATTATTAATGAGTAATTATTGAACATTCAGTCTTCAATGTCACATGATCTTTCAGAAATCATTGTAATATGCCGATCTGATGATCAGTTATGATTAAATAACCTGTTTAATTAACGTCTTTTATAGCATGTCTTCAGTTTAATGTATCCTAATGTGATTTGAAGCAATTTTAACAAAAAAAAAATTGTACTAGAATAACATGATTTTCTCAAAAATATGAAGCAGCAGTTTTCAACAATAGCAAGAAATGTACAATACATTAGAACTATTCCTAAAGAATCATGTGACACTAAAGACTCGAGTAGAGACTCCAGAAGATATTACGGAAATTACATTTTAAAACATAGTTTAAAAGCAGTAAGATTTTATTCATGCATATTTGGTAAGTGTAAAAGATTTCCTACTAGCCCTAAATTGTTAAACACAACTGTACTGTATATATAAAAAAGAGGATTTTGGCAGGATACGTTAAAAGCCTAAAGCACTAGAAGTTTGACATTTACATCAGTCAGCCACATTTGCTGTTAAAACTCCGCAAAAAAGCATGTTTGCATAAAAACCTCATGGGGGACTGAAATGGACATAATAAGCGAGCAACATCTTACTTACTTTTCAAAGACAAAAGAATGTAAAGTGTCGCAGTGGCGTCAAAAACACGACTCAGCGGAAACATATTCATAGATCGGAGGACTGCATCTTTGAAGGATGTCATAGTGTGAGTCTGCAGCTGTGTGTGAGATCCTTAACAAAGACATCAGTCTGCGTTACACGCTTGTTCTCTCTCCATTAGGACTCTTTTTCAGCTCTTTCTGCTGATAATGTTTGGAGGACAGAAGTGAGCCAGCACGGCACTTTTATCTGCAGTCTGGAGGCTGCTTCTCTGGACTCTGATTGGCTTGAGCTTTTGGAGCTCTGGCGTGACGCCCTGACCCTCGCCATGTGTTCACGAGCACACACAAATTCAGATGCGTGCGCACACAAACTCGGATGAACAGTAAATAACTCCTTACACATCCAAAACAAGCTCTGCTTGTTCCATATGTTCACATAAAATCATAATTAGCTACAGAAACATTTTCCATATAGATTTTTTTTGGTATATAAGAAGGTGGATGTGTAAAACATTCACATAAGAAATGATCAAATAAGTCTATTTATTTAACTATTTAGTAACAAATCTAAAAGAGGATTGAGTTTTAAAGAAGGTTAGCTCAAGAGCAGTTTTTTTAAATATGGCCGTAACCTTTTTTGGCCTATTTAAAATAAATAAATTAATAAATTATAATAATTAAAACTTACAATTGAATAGTTTAAAGATTTGGATAGTTGGAAAGATTTTAAATGTTCAGTGATCTTATTATTATACAGCTTGGTATAATTAGAAAAATGTATATTCATTAGAATTTCCCATGGCACTTTAATATTTCATTCATTTGCATTATTCATTTTAATTCGAGGTCTAGAAATCTCACTTTTAAATTTAAGCTCTCATAGAGGTTTTTCAAAACTGTGAGAATCCTGGAATTAAAATATGACATATCTTGGTGTTGTAAGGCATGTTTAAGGCCATCTCTCTGTTGTTTAATGTTCTGTTTTGTTCACTGTAAAAAAATTCTGGGTTCCACACAATTGCTTCTGTTGTCCCAACACAAATCGATTAGATTATTTAAATAGTTTTTACAAATGTAAGTAGATTGAACATAAAACAGGGGCAGCACTGTGGCTCAGTGGTTAGCACTGTCGCCCCACAGCAAGAATGTCGCTGGTTCGCGTCCCATCTGGGCCAGTTGGCCACTTTTGTGTGAAGTTTGCATGTTCTCTCCGCGTTCGCGTGGGTTTTTTCTGGTGCTCCCCCACAGTCCAATGAACTGTTATAGGTGAATTCATTCATTCATTTATTTTCTCTGCAGCTTGGTCCCTTTTTATTAATCAGGGGTCACCACAGCGGAATGAACTGCCAACTTATTCAGCATATGTTTTTTTACAGCTGCAACCCATCACTGGGAAACACCCATAAATTCTCATTCACACACATACACTAAAGACAATTTAGCTTATTCACCTGTACTCACTTGTGGGGGAAACCGGAGCAAACCCACGCGGGGAGAACATGCAAACTTCATACAGAAATGCCAACTGACCCAGCTCGAACCAGGGACCTTCTTGCTGTGAGGCGAGAGCGCTACCCACTGCCCCACCGGGTCGCTCCTACAGGTGAATTGAATAACCTAAATTGTCCGTAGTGTATGTGTGTGTAAATGAGTGTGTATGGGTGTTTCCCAGTACTGGGTTGCATCTGGAAGGGCATCCACTGCTTAAAATATATGCTGGAACAGTTGGTGGTTCATTTAGCTGTGGCGACCTCTGATGAATAAGAGACTAAGTCGAAGGAAAATGAAATGAAAATGAAATGAACTTAAGTTGTCCCCCAAAAAACTCTCAATAATTGTTGTTTCAGCTCATTTTAAAAAACTGTTTGAACAGGTAGCGATTTACTGAGGTTTCTATTACAATTAAATTTTTTACAGTTACCATTGTAGAGAAAGAAATAGTCTGTGTTTAGGTCAAGGATGAGCTACAACGTGTGAAGACTACTGTAAATATATTGCATAATCCTTAACTTATACATGTAAATGTATAATGATAGTCTATTTGAGAGTTAAACAAGTCAGTGTGCTGTTACTAACACTTTACTAGAGTTGATAAGTTCAACTTGAGCTTTATTGTCATTCCACTACATGTGTGGACATACAGTGGAATGAAATGCTGACATAAATAAAACTGACCATATATTTATATATCATAAACATGACCACAACACTGAACTGACTGTGAGAAGTCTGTGGTTTTGAAGGAGAATCAGACTAGATTTACTCCAATCTTCAATCAAATGAGAGCATGGGAGAATACCTATGATTTTCTGCTCTGAGACACTCTGGAGCACAATGGGGTTTGTTTCGATTGGCAATTGAACGAGGTAGCAAAGAGGATCTGGCAATCTTGTACCTCTTGTTAAGGGTTTTGAGGTAATGTGATGTGTAAATATTGAGTTGTTTAAATCTATTGAAGCAAACGGTTTCTTAAAATGTTTTGAGAACTCTGAAAATACCATGTTCCACTCTGCTAGGCTGCAATGTCTGGTTGAGAAACAGCGGTTTAGATGCATTAAGTGGTTTTAAAGTAGACAGTGATTCTGACCTTTGAACTTCCCACTTTCCAGCAAGGCTCCAGACTCTTCAAGAGAGAAAAATTCTTCAATGGACACAAAGTTATAATCCACCCCTGAGATTTCTCCATCCCGTGGTTGCCTTGTTGTACCTGTGTAAACACAGAAAGAGAAAATATTACTGTAATTATTGAAAAAATACAATGTTATTTTTTTTTGTTCAAATATGAATTTGGTAGAAGTAAACAACAAGCCTTTTAAATGGAGAATGTAAAAATAAAAGGCCTGTAGCGCAAAAGACACATGGGGCTTTTTAAAAGATCGCTCATTATTTTTTCATGAATTTCCATTTTCAATCTAATGCATCTTTGGAAAAAAAAACATCCTGATGACATCACCAGGACTAAGGCCAGTCACTTTTATGCATCTGATGTTTGGATTTATTGACCTTGGATGAAACATATCCACATCTGTCAAACAGAACTTGATTGGCCTTGATATAAAAAGAGGCGGAGTTTAATGTCTAATGATAGTGTCAGCGAGGTCAAAAGTTCATAGTGTTTACATTCATGTACATCATTAATTAAACTGTTTGTTTTAAGGATGTGCAATATTATTACGATAATATCGCAACTGTCCTTTTAATTATATTCAAGCTGACTATGTATTTCACTTCGCAAATAAACTAACTTAAGTGTAATGAGTACACTGTAAAATAAGCTGGGGTCCACTAAATCGATTATGTTGGGACAACATGAAGGAACTAAGGGTGTGCTCACACTAGGCACAACTGCCTTAAACTATGCCTGGTGCGATTGTCTCCCTTCCCCTCTCTTCCGATGGACTGAACTCACACTGCATTTTTACCTTCCGAGCACGATTACGTCATTGATGATAACTGTTCAGTTATAAAGAGAAGCGCTCTCACTCAGTACAATGGAGATTGCTTTAGTTATATTGTTTTGTATTATTTTAAGTCATTTGGGATGCAATGACACAGTCAAATCTTTTGCTGAACAGATCCACAACTTTTGACGCTTATAAATTTCCATGAAAGTCATCATGCTGCACATATTAGGAGATTTACTGAAGTGATGGAGATGGAGTTGGCAGCTGACATGCAGTGAGGTGTTTGCATCTTTAATAAATTATGACAGTTTGCTTTCATTGAAAAGTTATAATTATTAATTGTTTTTTATTAAAGTCTCTTAAAAGTGACTTTGCATCTCCAGTTTCTTGCTCAGACACAAGCGTACCGTACCCGAGCCCAACCAAATTGCACTCTAGACCACCTCTTCCAACCAGGCCAGGGCCGCCCAAACGAACTGAGCCCAGGCACGGTTTGGATAGCCTAGTGTGAGTACACCCTAAGTGAACTTCTTAGTAGGCACAGGACATCAACATGAAGTCAGATTGACGTTGTATCAATGTCTTGGGGTAACATGAAAAATAAGGTTAACATCAGAACCCAACATCAGGCTGACGTCAATGTCTAACGTCGCACAGACATTGCATTTTGGTTACTTTCCAAAGCAACCTAAAAACAACAAAATATCAACTTCTAATGATGCTACAGCTTGACGTTGTGTGGACGTTACCAATATGATATCTATCAGACTAACATATTTTGGTTGCCATGCTTGACAAATAAATGTTAGTATTTGACGTCATTATGAGGTTGTTTTAAGATGTTGACTTAACATTGGATTTAGGTCACTTTCCAACTAGGGTTGAGCGATGTCGACCAATTTGCATTGTACAATGTCTAAAGTGAGCCTCGCGAGGGACAATGGCATCGTTGTCTTAAGCGGCGGTGAATTTATTATTTATGAATATTTAATTAATTCATAACTAATTCATTATTTGTAGCCTACCATTTCAACTACAACTAACAAAATCATAAATAAATAAAGATAAGTTACACACAAATTGCCACCTGTCAATCACTTTTTACACGGGACTCTGGCATGAATGGGCAGAGTGATCTGTGTCATTATAATGGCATCGACAAACTTGGATGGTAAAAAAGGTGCGCAACTAACAGAAAACAACTAACAATAGTACAAGCGTGAAAGCAAAAGACTGAAGCAATGTACTGACGCTGTGACACGTTAGCTGATAAATTCAGAAGACCGAAGAGTCATTAGATAGAGACAAGATTAATTAAATATCACATTTAACAACTATAGTGAGACGCGATTCAACAGTATATCCTTGATAAACTGTTCGACGTGCACTGCTCTCTGGGGTGACTGCTGGAGCTCAGACGCTTAAGCGTATGACATGAGTGTTTTGCGTGTGTGTGTGTGTGTGTGTGTGTGTGTGTGTGTGTGTGTGTGTGTGGTCACGTGATGTGCGTTTTCAGTGGTGTGGAAGAAGGGCTTTTCAGAAATGCTATGTGAATCGTCTATCGACCCAACCCTATTTCCAACACTAAAATCAACAAAACATCAACATCATTTCACGTCGCTATTAAACATCAAAATAACATTGTCCTTAGATGCTGGTGACCTAAATCTAACCTTTTTACTATGTAAGTGGATTAAACGTAAAACAATTTAATTGTCTCCCCAAAATACTCAAGAATTGTGTTGTTTCAGCTCATTTTAAATAAGTAGCTCGAACAAACAGCAAATGCCATTTTTAGTGTAAAAAAGCATTCACTGGATTAAAGGTGCAGTATGTAAATTTGACACCCAGTGGTTGAACTAGGTATTGCACTCCTGGGTCAAAATAAACAAGCACGGGTTGCCAGATTGAGTCCAGCAGCGTGTGATTCTAACCAACACCTCGAATTGATATATTAGAAACGGCTTCTATTTCTCACAGCTGAACAACAGAAACCTATAACAGTAATCACCTCGAGTAAAACTTGTGTGTTTTATTCTGTGCTAAATGCTAACAATGTGAGTTTAAATAGATTCTAAACCTTATCGTTTCGTGAGTGAGTGCATATTCTGAGCTTCTGATTGGCTATATTTAAATTTCTGTTGTGTTTCGTCTGGTGCAAACAGCAAAATTGCTCATCACTGCGTATCTCATCACAAAGCGTGTTGTTAGGACAGGCGGTGACCTGCTCACTTAATGTTTACGTTCGTAATATTTATATCATTTGCTAATTAATAACCTCATGTGAAACTGAATCGGTCTCATTTCGACATCTGATACTGTCCATTTCGGTCATGGACGCATGCTTTCAGAGCCTTTCTAAATGAATGGATGAATGAATGAATGAATGAAATACACTGTTTTTCAACAAGGCAACCCGGGGTGCTGAAATGTAATTGGCTAAACTGGCATTGTGTAGGTTAAATTTACGTAAACAAAGACAGCGTTCCGGCAAGGAAAAACCATTTTCAAAGCAGAATATCTGACTTCAGCATTGTTTTTCAGTTAAACAAGTATGTTCACGTAGGATGTTTCTTAAATATCTGCACACATAGTATGGTATTTTTATGCTTTAAATAAGTCAAAAACTTACATACAGCACCTTTAAACATAAAGCAATTAAGTTGTTCAAAAAAACTGAAGAATTCTGTTGTTTCAACTAATTTTAAATAAGTAGCTTGCACAAGCAGCAAAAGTCTTTTTTTGAGTGTATGATGAAATAACCACTATGTTATATTCAACAAAAAAGAAATTAATATTGAGCAAACATAAAGGAAAACTTCATGTTTGAGGTATCTTTTTTGTCAATATCACACAACCCCACACAGTATTTGCACCTAATTTTGGCGATGTAAAATGACACTTGGTTATGATTTCAAACACTTTAAACTTGTTCTCCATAATCCTGCAGTGATGAGATTATACAACTTCCTTCCAGCTTTCCACCTTGAATGAAAGTTGGGACAAGTGGATTTTCCTGAGGTAGATTAGCCAAGCATCCTGAATTAAGCTAAACTGATCACTGTAACTTACTAGCACTGCAGAAAAGATACAGTAGAAAACATTGACGCCTTGATTAATCAGTAGCCAACATAACAAATGGCTCAGAAGCAAAAGTCTTGGGGACGAGAAAAGGTGTGTGGTTTGTGAGGTAGTGCACCTATGTTATGAATATTCAACACCAAGCAAGATTGTAATGACTTAAAAGCCTTCAGCCACCATACACAATAAATCATTCATTAATATAAAAGCACTGCATTGTCTGAATGTATTATACACCCCATATGTGACATCACATCTCCTTTATTGCATTAATACCAATGACAAACCATGCAAAAAGCAAACAAGTGTGTTTCCTTATGAAATAACAATGCTTTTATATGCAACCCTATTTATTCACTCCTAATCAGATATTACAGAAATAGTTCACCCAAAACTGAAAATTTTGTCATTATTTATATTACTTACATTCTATCCTTTGATGAACACTAAAGAAGAAATAAAAAAAAAAGATGAAAATATGTAACTAGGGCTGGGTGATAAAATCAGTATTTATTGACGAACACCATTGTCAATAACAATAAAAAAAAGTTCGGTATAAAGCTTCGACATGAAAAATCTAGTTTTATTAAAATGTGGCTGATGTGCGTCCGCCTTGGAACCAGTGCCAATAAGCGTAGGGTGAAGTTTGGCGCTTCACAATGACCTGCTTCACACTTTGTATGGAATATAACGGCAGACTAATTACCTCAGACAAATACAGCACACCCAAACATTGCAGTGCTTTTTACTATTCTCCATAAACTTGCATCGGAGCTGCAGCAACGTTTGTTCATTTGTCATCCTCTGAGAAAACGCTTAATAGTCACCTAGATATGAGAAACGCCAGGGGAGCACGAGTGCAAACCAAATTGAAAATGGTGAAGGAACCCGTGTACTTGCGCTTGTCGCCTCAGGTCAGAGTAACAACATGTGAAAATGAGTGCCGTGGCTAGCAGCAGTGAGGAGATTGTAAATAAAAAAGGATGCAAAGATGATGCCAGATTGGCTTTTTGGTTTCTTTTCTTGTGCATCCCAGCCACTAGCTCCCCATCTGAAAGATTTTATAGCATAGGGATAATGTAGTCATCCAACTTCACATTTTGTAATGTTGCAGCGTGTATTTGAAAAATGATGGCTGGTTCCTTTACTTGAAAGCTCAGATTTGATTATCATAATTTGTTTTGTTTACAGAGTTGGAGGTTTACCGTATCATTATTATTCACAGCTTAAAGTTTGCTTTATTTGTTTAGCGTTTATACTTCATCATTGCACACACTTTGTAACATTTTATCTATCAAGTTTAAGAGTCTCTAACTCTTATTTATATAAAGTGGTTAAATAAATAAAAATTCCTAATATTCCTGAATTGATTGTTAAAAAATATTCAATAATTATTAATATCGACTGATATGTAACATATTTCATGATAATTTATTTTGCAATATCGTCCAGCCATTTTCAGCTTTCTTCCAAGTATCTTCTTTTGTGTTTAACAGAATAAAGAAACTCATAAAGGTTTGGAACCTCATGAGGGAGAATAAGTAGTGAGCAAATGTTCATTTCTGGGTGATTTATCCTTTTAAGGACTTTTATTTCCATAATAACATGCCACATTATGGAGTTATACTGAATATTTAAAAGGAAAAGATTCATTTTATCCATCAGTAACTGATTGGATTATGAAAAGCAGGCATAAAATGTCAGAACAGAGCCAGGTGGTTGTGGTTTAAATATAGATTGGTTATGATGTCAGCTGGAGAAAAAAAAAAAACAGCCAAGAGAGTTATTACATCTTGATGAAAGATTACGAGGAAACATTTGTTTTTTGTTTTTTTTCTTTGGGAATAACATGCACTGATGAATTACACACAATGAGATCAGGAACATGTTTTTAGAAAAGTAAATAATGTTGACTTCAAGTTGACTCTAAAAGCCCCAATGTATCTGTATATCCTAACCATTTAACATGACTTCTTGCACCTGGTTAAACAGAGCGGTGTACTTTTATACTGACACACCTGTGCTATTTAATCCTAAAAAGAACAGAAATGAGGTGCATCTTACAGTTCACAGTATTCTAATTGCCTGCAATGAATTCAGATATGTGACAGTAAAATGAGCTGTTTTATGGTGCCAAAATAATGATGAGTTTTTTGGAATAAATGTGCTATTTGGGAAACCCTTTAAGTCTGACTAGACGGGCTATGTAACTGAACCGACAGATAAAACGGCATGTGAATGGTGCATGAAAATGAGTGTGCTTGAGTGTAGCATTCGCAAGGATGCGTGAATAGATCTGTGTTTGGGTGCTTATGCGTTTATGCGTATATGCATGAACAGGAGCGCTGAAAGGCACAGCAGGGTACCTCATGTTGCAGACAAAGACAAATGTGCAGCTCTGGGATTCAAGAGCAGGAAACAGGCAAAAATCGGTATCAAACGGAACAACTTAAAACGCATTCTGAATGAGAGCCTGATACCGGCAGGAGCTATACATTAATAAATGCAAGCAATCTTTTCTGAAAATAGTTGCCGTTTTGTTGCCAAGGGAAAAATATGGAACGGTGCCATTCACAATGAGCGCACTGCTGTGACATTTGATGACAGTTGCCATGGCAATGGTTAAAGTGCATTGCATTGCCTCAAAGTGACTAAACCTTTGACTCCGCATGAGGTTTGATGTGATTGTAAACTGGATTTGTTTATAGTCTGTGAGAGCATTAAAGCATGAGACTGCATGCATGCTTTTGCTGGCTGGTGCATTACAGTATCTCATTTCTCATAGCACGCCTGTGTTTTGCTGCAGTTGTTTTACTGTAGGGGTCTTCAACCTTATTTCAGCCCATGGAGCCCTTTCGTACAATAGAAGCAGGGGCCATTTTATACTGAATAATCTTAAGTTGCCTATGATTAAAGTATGGTCTGGTTCCAGGGGTGTAAAGTAAAAAATTACAACTACTCAAACTACTGTAATTGATTTTTTTCTTCAGAAATTGTAATGTACAACTGAGTTTTAAAATTGTGTACTTTTACTTTCCCTTGAGTACATTTTTAGAGCTGTATCTGTACTTTTAGTCCACTATTTTCCTTCAAACTGCAGACACTACTTTTATTTTTTCTTCCAATAAAAATTGGCTGAGTAGTCTTGTGATTCCTGTCAAATCAAATCGCACATAGAAGGTAAATCACATCATAATGAACTACCTCAAGACATGGGCGATTTATAATTGCAGCAAACTGTTTGGAAGCATTAAAAGTGTCTAAGACGATGCCCAAAATCTTTACACGCATTGACCCAGAAACTGTTTAGATACATATCACTAATGAGAAGATGACGGATGTTTACTGTATAATGTCCAAAATGGCCTTAAACCTCCAGCAGGCACAAGAAGTCAACATGATGTCAGATTGACATTGCATTTTGTTTGGAAATGAAAATTGGGTTGACATCAGAACCCCAATGTCCAACCTAAAATCACATCAGAACCCCAATGTCCAAAGTCCAACCTAAAGCAACCAAATGTCAACGTCTAATTATGTTACAGCTTGACGTTGTGTGAACGTTACCACTATGATGTCTATCAGACGTTGAATTTTGGTTGCCATACCTGACAAATAAATGTCAGCTTTTGACGTCAATATGACGTTGGTTTAAGATGTTGGCTCGACATAACCTAAATCCTTAGACATTGGCTAGACATTTCATTTTGGTCACCTGAGATCACAACCTAAATATAAGCTAATATTAATGTCTTATGATGTTGTGTGTCTGCTGAGCAATAACTAAATGCACTACAGAATGTTACATTTACATACACAAATTACATGTAAATGTACAGCTTTTTACAGCATAATACTGACTACTCTTGAGTACTTTAAAAAGGCTACTTTTTACTCCTACTTTGAGTAATATTTACAACTAATACCTTTACTCTACTTGCACTACATTTTTAGGCTAGTAATGGTACTTTTACTTGAGTATGTTTTTTCAGTACTCCTCCCACCACTGTCTGGTTCATATTGCATTGTGAAATGAATTTACATATTATAATAGAGCAGAAAAGCTTCACAAAATGAATATTAGTAATATTCCTGGGGAAAACAATGTTTTTAAAAAGTAACAATGTTTTATAACTTACTTTAAGTCTCTTAACATCTTGCCTTCCATTTAATAGATGGACTCTCCTTCCTTATAATTGATTTATTTCTTAGTAATTTAATTTTAATTTGTCTTTATTATTATCTTATACTGTTTAATTGTAAATATTTACTTTCAATAATGAAAACGTACCTGAACATTTGATAGCTATTGTTAAATGACTGCATTCAGTTAGTTGTAATTTTCTGTACACTTTTATGACTGTTTTATTACTCATTTTTCTCTTTCCCTTATTTTTTTTTGTTATTTTTTCCCTTTCTTTTTTTTCCCTTTTGTAAAAAAAAAAAAAAAAGATATGTATCGTAATAGGGTTTGTTTGTTTGTATGTTGAACATAATATATTAGTAATATTGCAAAAAGTCAGTGATCAGAGTTTCCAATAAATTTCACATGCTATTTTTCAACAATACAAATGAAACTTCCACACGCCTGCTTTTGTAGGCAGTTTGAAATCACATTAAAGTAATTCATTCTTATGCACTGACAAATGTGTTCAGATTCAGATAGCGTCCTCATGGAAAACATAATTTGGCACAACATCCATCAAGTCTTGCACATGGTGAGCTTACAGTATGTTAAGTTTGCGTTATTACTATGACGAATGCAGCTGTTGGTCTGAACAGAAAAATCTGTCTTCGTGTAATGAAGTCTGAAAAAAGCCTATGTACACCTTTAATGACAAATACAGGCAAATCCAGTGATTATTTCATCCTCAAAAGCAATTGTTGTGTCAGGCCGGTACCTTGTAAACATGACTTTGATTTCAGATGAGTGATTTAAAAAAAACTTGTGCTTTTACTCCGAAAGGTTGTATAAAGTCAGTTTACCAGATCAAGAGAATACTTTCTAGTTGTCTGCAAAAAGCATCGGATGGTCAGCAAATATATCTAAAGGGACCATATGCAAGAATTTTCATGCTTTAGTTGCTTTTTTATTGCTAATATGTGAACAGCTTGTTACAAATGAGAAAATGAGAAAGCATGTGAACTGAAAGGCATTTTTTCTGGGAAAAAAAATCAAAAGAATGTGATGTTTATGCAAATTCAAAAGAGTTTCTATTCCTTTCTATAGCAGATGAAAATGAATGGATATTCCTTTAACTTGCACTCTAGGAATTACTTTTTACCAAATTACATTGTGTACCTCACATCACAAATTTTGAGGGTTTTTTTTAAATGATAACCTATGTGGAAAAGTCAATCAGGCAGTTACACTGTTATAATTTTAGGGCAATGCTGAAAGAAATTATAGAGCTAGATCTAGGCGCAAAGTCTAAAGTGCATGGCACAAAAGCATTAAGGGTGTATCCTTATCCACTTTTGCTGTTTTAAGGACAGAAAAATAGGGTCTGGTGCATGGTCTAACAGGGTTGTTCTTATTTTTTTACTGAGTTATGAATGTGTTTTGAACATAATGTGCATTAAACCAATCAGAGTCTCAACTCCTATTCCCTTTAAGAGTCAGTTGCGTCACGCCATGGCACATTTGCTTTTTACATGGCAGACTTTGTAAGAGGAAAAACTGAACGCTTCAACACTTGAACTATCACATTGAACAATGCTTGAACTAGCAAGAAAACCGTTAAACAAACCCTCTGAAACGTGAGGATAAAGAACAAGCCTCCTCCATTACGTCTTTTTACTTTCTCTTTACTTTAACTCCTTTATGGAAATGGAGACAGTGTTGTACACACTCCACTGAAGACATCCATTAGCCTACATATATCATATCATTATTATACATATAATATATCATATATAAATTGTTTGTTAATCGCAAATATTTGTTTCAAAACTATTTCTAAATTCAGTTTTAATTTCCAGCAAATGATTAAATAAACAATAATATAGTTATATCCAAGCACACGTCCTATTCTTATGCCCCATATGGTGATGCATGCATCTCCAAAACCTGACAGGTGGACAAATCTAAACTTGTTTTTATCAAAACAAAAATAAATATGCATATAATAAGTAATCAGCTACTAAAAGTAATATTATACAAATGCATGTATACATAAACACATATATATAATACATAAACAGAAAAAAGCCCCGACATGAAGGCATGAGGTAGTGGCTTTTATATTTATGTAGGAAATAATAGTTTTTGTAACATTTTAATTCTTTATTTTTTTTTCATATGTAAATATATTTGTGTATTGCTGTACATCCTGTATATATTAAGCAATGTGTAAGTGTTTGGACCCACATAGGCGCATAACTAATGTGCTTTGCGCTGGACTTTAGACCAGCTTTTAGTTGATCAATGGTGTGGTCTATTTCAGTTCCTCAAAATAGTAACGTGTTATCAATGCACCTTAACACACCTGCTTTTTCAGACCAGCACACCCATGAGTCCACAAAGTAATGCAAATGGATTTGCTATTTAAACAAGGTGGCACAAAGCATGAAAATTACTGTTGAGCTGGTCTGAATATGGCAACTAATTGCGCCAACCCCGTCTTGCACCTTATTGCACCGGGTGTATGATAGGGCCCTTTATGTTGCATAACTAACAATGTTTACATGCACAACAATACACTGATAACTCAAAAAATCAGCTTATTGTAATAACCTATTGTCACAGTTTACATCCAAATCAATAACCCAGCGATGCAAGCACCCTACTTTTACAAGACTTCATTATTATACCAATTTATTTCCGAGTGACATCAAAACATCATCATTTGGGTCTCTAACAGAGAGAACATTTGCTATGTCAGCTGTCATGTTTAATAAATCATTAAAAGAAGAAGAAGACTACTGCAACATGTCAGCAGGAAACTTATGGCTCATATATTATTCTCCCAAGATGCAGCATTTTGATTGCAGCACTTCAACTTCTGCTGCGTGAGATGAGATGAGAACACATTTTTATAATTCTCTGGGTCATGAAAGTGTCTGAGTTTGCTGTACATTTCCTTCTCGCTTACACTAAACTGTTTGCTCTGTCTGCATGTGCTTATATTAAATCCACACTAAAGATACGGTCGCATATCACACTTCAGTAAACTGGCAGAAATCAAGTTTATGAATTTACAGTACTGTACATGCTGGGCAAAATCACAGTGAGGGGCAAAAATCTAGCTGTGCTGATCGGTTTATGGTTAAGCTATTTGAACTTACTCTTATAAGGAAAATTATTTAATATAACCATGTGCTCCGTCACATTATTAAGCATAGGTATGAGTTGTAAACACATGCACCATGTTACGGAGCAAAGAAACATGAAGTAATTCACACTATAGTATCACATAGCCTTACTGTACACAATCATGAATGTGTCTAATCATCAAAATATCAAAACAGTATAATTTTAATAACCTCATCTCTGTTGAAAAGCTTGTTTAAACATATTGACATGCCTGTCATTAGATGCTTTCTATACTGCCATTTCCTCACTACTGTCATTTTGTTATTGAGAGGAAAGAGTGCAGCGTGTTTAAATATTCATTCAAACGTCGTCACCAACATAATTATTATTTTTTATCTCCAATCAGAGAATTAGAAGGAAGAGTCCCAATACCACTGAGGAAAATCGGCGATGAAGCTAACGCTATGAGGTTATGAAGGTTCTGGCCGATATGAAACACTTTTTCACATCCCAATTCGAAGGCGTTTTGAATGCTATTTAAGGGAGTAAAAATTAAATTTCCAAACTTGGTAGATTATCATCAAATTAGCGAAACCAAGGATAATATGAAAAAGCTACAGAAAACGGTGAAGGTTCTGGAAAGTTGAGTTGAAACACTCAGCGGGGACCTGGGGTGCATTTCTGAAAACCATCGTTAACCAACTACGGTTGCAAGTTCCATCGTTACAAACTTTTTTTTCCAAATCTGTCGTTTCAACAAACATTCACAAACTGCATCGCAAACTTGTGCATTTCCAACTACACCTCTGGAGCTCTAGTTAGAAACATAGTTCCTGGCTGTGTGCTATTCCCAGTTATCCCCCCTATGCCCTATTCATTTAGAACATTACAACATTTAAACTTGGAATGATTAAAAAAACCATTAAAGTATTCTCTCTTAGGTGTAAATACTTTAGTATATCAGTTTTAGCTATCTTTATGTTTACAATTGCATTTCCTTCGTAGTGTACTTTGAAGACATTTATGCCATTTTGAACGCAGCCATGGCTCATGACAAAAGATAGGTGACCTAATATTTGAAAGCAGAATTTACGTTACGTCTCCAAAGCTTGTGAAATAGTATTTAGTAGGTTACCTATTTAGTAGGTTAATTATTAAGAAACGCATCTGTACTGTATATGACATGGGCCTGTTGGTTAGAACATTTCTGCAGTGGTTTGAATGTGTCAAACTGTAAAAGTAGACTTTTTAAAAATAAAATAAAAAAGCTATCCTACTTAATAATAATAAAAACAGTAATAATAATAATAATAAATTATTAACGATAAAAAAAATAATAATAATAATTATTATTATTATTGTTATTATTATTATTATTATTATTATTATTATTATTATCATCATCATTATCATCATTATTATTATTATTATTATTAATATGAAGTGGGATTTTTTTTCTTTTCTTAATAAATTTCCCACTGTAAATTACAACCATTAGCCTAACAATATATATGATTTATATATGAGATTTAAACACGTGTTTACTAAGTGGTTTTATGTTCTAGAATAGAATATGAAATATTCTCAATAATATTTGTAAAGCAAACTTTGGCCCTGTATGTGCCGTTTACATATATTTCAATTATTATGGAAAGCAAATGCATGTTAAACAATATAATTTGCACAAAAACGTATGGAGTTTATCTCTAAAGAACTTACTCCACCCAGTTTAGAGCATAATTATGGACGTTTTACATTATAACTAACATGGTTCAAACGATGGATCTGTCACAAAGCAGCTACAGTTTACTACATCGTTCTTTCCCCAATCGATGAATCGTACAATGATAGTTCAGCCGGAGTTATGTCATTGTTTGGAAAACGCACTCCTGGATGACAAAGGATCATGTTCAGTCTCCACAAACACAAGCAATAAGTTACAATAAGTTCACTTAACATCCACCACTGTAGCTAATAACTACGATTTCGGAATTCTACACATAACCTATCTATAATATTGTTCTGCCAGTTTTTTTTTTATTTTTCTTAAACACGGCATAGTACTGTATTATACTGTATGTTTGCATCACTCACAGGGCACAGCGCGCAGGTAGAGGTTCTCCCGTATGACCTGTTGGAGTTGGCTGTCCATGGATCCTGGTGTAAAGCACTTGCTCAGGTAAAGTCTCAGATCCTTACAGAGAGTCGAGCCTGAAAATCACAGACAGAACACATGAACATGAATGAGCTGGAAAGATCTGCAACCACTTTGTAATACCAACACTGTTGCCAAAACACAAATAGCTCACTGCTGTCACCATGGAAATATGAGGAAAAGGTAAACTGGCAATGTGAATCTGTTAAAAACGCTGTTCAGAAGCCAAAAAGTAGCCCTTCGTAATACCAGATTTCCACAGCAGCTCTTCAGACCTCACACACACACTAAAACTGCACTGCAACTGCAGAAGTCTCTAAGGTCAGTGTGCTGTTGTCACAAACAAGCACTGCGGAGCCCCTAACGAGGACCTATCCTCCCCGCTCGCCTTCTCTCTATTGATTTTTGCACTTAATATAATCCGGTGGTCCTTTCCGCGCGCAATCTCAACACATGGACTCCTCAAGGACTCATGGGAAAGGTAGGATGAGTCATTTCCCGCTGATCTATTCATTTTTTAAAGTGCGTTATGACCTTAGATGACAGCCAGCTTCCTTTCACGCAGGATATTGATGGTCTTTGTGCATTGTGGATGGGGATTGCCTGTCCCGTTACTCGTGGGTGCTGGGCTCCTCCCTGCTCATGCTGACAGCGATCAATCGGTGCCGTCCAGGGCAGAGAGTTACAGAGAGGTTAAGTAATAGAGTGCGGGATATCACATCCACTTAATGTCTGACACTCAACTGTGGGAAGGTGGAGACCTGGCATAGATATCTGGATATTAGGATACCTTTACATGCTGTTATTATGATCAAATGTTGTGTTGTTCAAGGAAACAGGACAGCACTAGCCTAAATTATACATTTTTACAGATCTAATATATGGATACACATACAAATTTTTACCGGCTGTTTACATTCAATGACAAAACCAGCTGCTCGCCAGTAAATATGCATGTGTTTTCAGGAGTTTAAACTGACAAGGCTTAAAATGGTGCAGATGCTTTGTTTGTTGTTGCCAGAGTATTCCATTTGTAAAGGCACTGCTCTGTTTTGGAAAGGAGCAGTAGTTAATTTGCATTTAAAGAGACACACGCAAAGGTTTTGCTTCCACCCAAAAAGGGCCATTAGCATCATAGTAATTAGAAATAATTTGTGAGATATTTTGAGCATAAACTACACAGAGGCACTGTGGGAACACCAGAGACATATATTACATCTTGTAAAAAAGACATAATAGGACCCGTCATGTAGAATATATTACACATTGAACATTTGACATCAGATGATCAGAGACCTTGGTGTCACAATCACCAGCGATCTAATGCTGGCAGATCACTGTTCCACCATTACATGGACTACAAGTTCCAGTCATGCACCGCTCACACACACCTGTTCCAGATTTCGCTAATTGCACACACTCACAGCCCGATGATGATCATTATGGACTGATTACAGAGATTATATACCAGCACATGCACACACTTCATTGCTGAGTCTTGTAAATAGTTTTGTGAACATTACGATGCTTTTTCCTTGCTTGTTTTGCCGTGTTTTTGACCCTCGCCTTGTTTGTTTGTTTATGTTGTTTGCTGCCTGTCTGTACTGACCAATCGCCTGTGTATTTGACTATGACTCTGGTTTTGCCTGCATACATCTGTTCGCTTCTGATTGTGACCGTTGCTTGCCTAAACATTCTCAATAAACTTGAATTTGGATCCACACCTCCCTTGTCAGCGTCCACTTCACATTACACTTGTCTTAGTCTCTGAAGTTTCATAAGGAAAAATGATAAGGATGTAATGAAAATATAGTGTATTGTCCCACTTTAACATTTTTGATTTGCTGCAATATATTACATCACAATTTTAAATAAATATTCGTTCAAATGTCATCACCAGCAGAATTATCGGTATTTTGCTACAAAGATATTTGAAAAATTCAATTCAAAGAACAAAAAAAGTATATTGAGGCATTGGATCATGTTCACTCTCCAGCAATACAAGCAGTAAGTTACAATAAGTTCATCCACAATCCACCACTATAGCTAATAACTACGATTTCGGAATTCAGCAGAATGAAGAATAGAGTAAAAAAAGAACATATTGCTAGAAGAACACAGTGTAAATTGACATTATCATTCAAAAGCACTGAATTTAACTGAATAAAGCACTAAAACTATATTTTTGCATAAGTTCTTCAGTCTTCAGTGTTTACACAATCCTTCTGAAACAATTCTAATATGCTGATTTTGTGCTATTTGAAACATGCTAACATTACTTATTATCACAGTTTCATAGTATTTACAAAAGTGTATTATATTCGTTTGCCTTGTTTAATTACATTTCTTTCACATTTGGTTATTTCCATAAATAACTATTATGTTTCCAAATTCTACAGCTGCTTTTCCTCAACCTTTCAATCCCTAAAAACATCCAAAATGCTTCAGAGATAGTTTTGTTTTTTAAAAAACAGTTAAACCCTCTTATTTGTTATACAAATTATGCTGTATCTCACAAAATAAAGCTTGAGGTAACATTCTTGTTAGTTCAAGATGTGTTGACAGAGAGAGTGAAAACGCCTTCATTAAGCATTCATTAATGGTGTCATGAACAACTAAAAATTCATGACACTATCGTGCAGATGCTAGACATAAATATAGTAAATTGAATCCCCATAAAGAATTTGGAGCTGACATATTTAGGCAGGTTACATTAGGATAATGCAATCCACGGGCAGAATGACACTAGTGGGCAACATGTCAACACTGTGATCTACTCAAGGCTATATACTGTCAAAAAATATAAAGCTCTTAAGTATTTAATCAAATAAGTGCAGCAAAATGCAGAAAAATACAACCCCATTTAACAAAAAAAGCATTTGCAGAGACCTGGGCCAGTGATGAAAAGGTCACAGGTTTAACCTCAAGGCAGAGGTGTCCCATGAACCAGAAAGTTACTGAAATTTCCAATGAGATTCTCAGAAAACCCCACAATAGGTTGTTACGCCTCCAAAGAGGGTGACATATTCAGGTTATTTCTGCTTAATCATGTTTGTTTTAAAGACAGTTTATCTGAAAGCAAAGCATTACAGTATGTCAGTATTTACTCACCCTCAAATAAGAGGAAAGTAAGATAGTGAAGAATTAAAAGTGAATTTCTGAAGAGAAGAGTTAAAGTAAATTAAACCTAAAGCATAAATGGTCAATACTTCTAACCAAAATGATAAAAGAGCATCATAAAAATATCATAAACAATATTATTACTTTTGTAATAATTACTTTTGTTGTCTTCTGAACTAATAAAATAGCTTTTTACCAAATGTTACAGTTAATATTGTATAAAAGATTGTTATATGAAAAAAAGTTAATAATTTGACTCATTGATACTTTTTTTAAATTGTTTTTTCATTGATTCAGTATAGATTTTATTTACAAATTGGACTGATCAGGATACAGAAGTCTTGAAACATGTGATATGAAACACGTTTATAAATCTCTACACTATAAAAAGTGTTTAGTTACTTTAAAAAGGAAGGAACCCATAGCCTTAAAACCTGTTTTACTTTAAAAAAAAACCTGACTTAACTTTTATAATTATGCACATAATTTATTTAGTTGGGGCGGCACGGTGGTGCAGTGGGTAGGGCTGTCACCTTACAATAAAAAAAGTCGCTGCTTTGAGCCCCGACTGGGTCAGTTGGCATTTCTGTGTGGAATTTGCATGTTCTCCCAGTGTTTGTGTGAGTTTTCTACACAAGTCCAAAGACATGTGCTATAGGTGAATTGGATAAGCTAAATTGTCCATAGTGTATGTGTGTCCTGGTCCTCCAGGTTGGGGGTTGAGCGTTGGGCTAACAACCCACCCAAATATCAACTTCAATATAAACAGCCCTGAGATTAAGTAAGTTTATTTAGTTAATAATTATAAGGCAATAAGTTTAGTCTAGTTTTTAAAGTCAACTAATTGCTTTTTTACAGTGTATGCTCAGAATAATTGTACTTTTATCCTAATTTTCTCTCGTTATATTAAAAAAAGGGTGAAAAAAACATTTTACAGGTTTAAAACAACATCAGGGTGAGTAAATGGCGACACAGTGTTAGTTTTCTGACTATTGCATCTTTTTCAAACACATATTCAGTTTGCTCTTATCAATGATTAAATACCTGGAGAGACAGTTTTGATCCGAATGGGATGTGGACATGAGTTGAGAACCCCTCTTACGTCTCCCAAAGTTAGTCCCAGGACAGGTGTTCCCCCAATCTCTAGGATGATGTCACCAACAGTGGCTCCTCCCCCAGGTGCTGCCGTAACGAACGGGAATTCTCCATAATCTGCACCGCCTCCAATGGCCACGCCAAGCTCTCCCGAGCCTCCGCCCAGCGGGACGAAGCTCTCCTGCACTTTTGAGCGCCAGTGCAGCTTCTTAACAGTGGCCTTAGACATGTTGACAGCGCTGGAAGAAAGAAGAAAAACAACGGTCAGGTGCATTCATTCATATATTCATTCATTTTCTTTTCGGCTTAGTCCCTTTATTAATCTGGGGTCGGAAAAGCGGAATGAACCGCCAACTTATCCAGCACATGTTTTACGCAGCGGATGCCCTTCCAGCTGCAACCAATCTCTGGGAAACATCCACACACACTCATTCACACTCATACACTTCGGACAATTTAGCCTACCCAATTCACCTGTACCGCATGTCTTTGGACTGTGGGGGAAACCGGAACACCTGGAGGAAACCCACGCAAACGCAGGGAGAACATGCAAACTCCACACAGAAGGGCCCCCCCCAATATTTATTGATATTATCGCTCATATAAGTTTGCATTAAGGATGACAAAAATATGTTTTCAAACAAACTGTATGTTTATAACTACTGTATATCTAGATAGGTTTATGCACAAATAATAGCCTAATGTAAAAAATACAAGCAAAACATCACTAGGCCATTTGTAACTGAAAAACATAAGCCTTTGGCCTTTAAATTGGCCCTATATTCATTGACAATTTTTGTCAGTAGCTGTGACATCCCTCATCTTATTTTGGGTGTGCTGTGTCAATTTATTTGCCTTGAATTTAAAAAATGCTCTGAGCTTGTTGTGGTATTGGGGATGAGTCGTCTGCAAATGTCTTATTAATTTAGACGGCCTCATGTATTCGTTAGCAAGAACTTTGGCACAGATAATACACTGTGGCTGGGTCAGGGACTATTTGCTTCAAGAAAATGGAATAAAACCATAGTTCAGGTAACTATCTTGGCATTTTCTGCATTTTGTGTTTCCAGTATTGCTAGTGCTGAGACCCGAAATGTTTGGAGCTTCCTCACATTGGTCCAGTATGTTTGGGTCATTAGTTTTAGCTGCTGAAGGCAAATCAGTGGGACTCAATCTTTCATGTGGGGGGACAAATTTCAAATTTGTATATTTTTCGGCCAGCCAGGGGATAAAATGAACTAAGGCAACATGATCGTTCTCCTAATGGGCACTATGCACAGCTAGAGTTTTAAAGCCAACGATAAATTTCCAGCGAAAGCTTAATGTGACTATTTTCAATTTTCCAAAGTTGTCTTTACAGCATCGATGTTATAATGGAATTACAATACATTCAGTTAAATAGACTTAAGCATTCATTTAGTTGTTTAAGCGTAAATCGAGATGAAGGACCGTGTAACCACTGGTGCCATCAGTAGCAAGAGGCTAGCACAGAAATTCAAAAATTAAGATTTTTAAAGAAATCTTAAATGTGACAATTTTGTAATGGAAGGACAGTTCGCCGGATGCTCTTGGGCTGCCTAGCTGAAAATTAAAAGGCTGTGTGCATATAGCCTATTGTCCACTGCTAAAAAAAATGTAAAAAAAACGCGACAACCCACAGAGGTCGCTGAGGCCCCCTTGTTGGCCGGGACCCCCCGTTGGGAACCGCTGATTTAGAAGATCAAGTTATAATATTGAAATAACATTTTCAAGTCTCAAACACCTTCACTGTGTGTCCCATATCATTTTTCATAAAAGTGGTGTAATGTTAACATAAAATAACTATGGATATGCATTTAAGCATCATTCAGTACGTCAGAGATAGACCTTTAATCGTTACCCTTATGCAGCAGAAACGCGTTAAAGTGACCAAAAGTGCCATTTAGTTTATACATTTGACATAATAATGTTACAATAATGTTAATAATAATGGTACAATAAATGTTCTTATGCAATTTAACTAAAAAAAGTGATCAAAAATGGTTGTGTGATGAGGATAGTTAGTTTGCATAGTGGATGATCATGGGTTTTTTGTATGTTATTGTATTGTGAATAATCTTGTTCATGTTTTAAAATGTGGAGGTACTGTTTGTTATATTCATTAACTGTAACTTGCTGCCATACTTTGTTTTTTAACAGCAAGTAACACAATAGAAACAAGCCCAGGGCTTTATTGTGTTTTTATACTTAACGATTTTATTTCAAAATGTATGGGATACTTGCATTTGTGTACAGTTTGTCTAAAAGCTGTCAAATTAAAATTAAATTCAAATATATTCTCTTAAAAAGTAAAAACATTTCCACGAAAATATAAAGGCAAGCAGCACAATTGTAAAATTGCTAATGAGAAATGTTACTAAATCAGGTCAATCAGCATTTTACATTAGCATGAATCATTAGCATGATTTCTGAAGGATCATGTGGCTAAAGGCCTGACTAATAGCTCTAAACAGAGTGATATTTCAATGCAACCAACTCATCCAGCCAAACAGTCTGTGACCAGAAGAATGAAACATGCAAAATGAGAAAATGCATCCCATAACTCTTCTAACAGCAAAAAAAAAAAAAACGAGAGTCGAGGGCTTTCGCAAACACATTTACGTGAGTCCCAGTGGTATTCCACAAGCTAAACACATGATATGAGTCCCCAAATTGAAACAAAACAAGCAAACAGATGGTCAAAACGCAGTGGGGGGTGATTTCATCCACAAACACAATTTACAAGGGCTCATTAAAAATGCATACATCTATTTCAGGTGTCAACGACTCAGCTACCGAAAATGTACACATTTCAGCATCAAAACTCAACGGGGCTTTCCATTCAACATACTAAAGTAGAAAAAAAAAACAGGAAACGCATCAGCATCTCGGAGGATCTGCCAAATAACGCATCAGGTTTGGCTGCAGAAGGCCTCTCTCTCTCTCTTGCGGTCTCTCTCTCTGTATGCTTGCCATATAGCAACTCAGTATAGATATGAATCACCAACATGCTAACAATAAAAAAACTTACAAGGAAAAATCTAAACTAAATCATTTGCTCATCTGAAAACATTCCTGCAGTGCAAAGATCACACGCTAGTTAATGCATTATCTGATATGCATCAGCAAGGAGGAGGGCGGCTGACTGTTTAAATAGACACTACCAACAGTTATATAGTTACAGCTACACCATTGCAGTAAACTCGGGGAGGGGAGGAGAGGAGACCGTGCATTCCGGCGCTGCGGGTCTTTTCCATTACCTCACAGAACGAGCGAGAAAGTTACAACTTCAGGTCGTACAGACTCTGCCTGGAGCTGTGGAGAAACAGCAGCTCGAGTCACCTTAAAAACTCAATGCAAACAGTGGCATGAGCACTTCAAACGCTCGGTATCAAAGTCCATCCAAACCTGCCGCAGTGTGTTCGCACCTCACTTGAGCGTACACACACATACAAGCTCAGCACAGTGTGAATGTGATATAAGTGTGTGTGTGTAGGTAAAATACGACTCAGCACTTACTGTAGGATTCAAGATTAATATATAACTTAGCTTTAAATATGCATCTGGATCTTGTCTACCACTTTGTTCGCTGCGGTTGTGGGATCCCTCTGGGATGGTGTTTCATGTGTCAGACACGCACTCCAGTCTGAGGCAAGTTTCTTCGAGTATATCACTGCTGCATGACATCTGTGTATTTTAGCAAGATCTAAAGCCCGCTCCCTCTCTGATTAAATCCTTGCTTGCATCTTCCGCATTACATATGCATGCTGAGTGTTCGTGGGCCGCTGAGAAGTTGAGAATAATTGATTAAGTACTTTGGAAAGGTGCCCAAAACTGCCACCCCATCTCACTTACAATATGAATAAAGAACTCATAACCCAAAACAAAACCAACTGTTTGTGTTTTAAAAGCTTTTAAGGCAGAATTAAAGAGACAATGTATTCACTATTTTCTCAGCATCAAATGGTTCCAAACCTTTATGAGTTTCTTTATTGTGTTCAACACTAAAGTAGATATTTTGAGGAAAGCTGAAAACCTGCAACCATTGACTTTTGTAGTAGAGCAATTCCAGCGTTATGGATGTGATATTTGCAGTTAAAAACTCATAACATAAATTCACATAGAACGTTTTTAGTAACAATATATAGAACCATCTGTTTATATTTTCCAAAACAACTAACCACAGAGTTATAAGATTAGAAAAATATCAATCTGTACAAATGTTTTGTACTTTAAATGAGGAAAATAAACATGCATTATGGATGTGACCAAAAAAGTTTGCGAGTTTGCAGAATATAACACATAAATTCTGTCAATTAAACTGCACAACCCCCCCAAAAATATGCTATCAACAGGATAAAAGTTGGCTCACTATAGCACAAACAAGACTGATTTTATTTTATTTTTTTGCAGTTATGAGGAAAAAGCTTCGTTATGGATGTGACACCTCTGCGTTATGGATGTGAACGATTTGAAATTTACACTTGTGTGACTTTGGTAAATCAAATAAAATGAAAACATTGATAGAGCCATTTTTGAGTATGTCTAAAGTACTGTAAAATACTTGCTTACACAAAAAAACGTAGAAATGGTTTCGGTATTTTGCTGAAAACTTAATTTTTTTCATGGCAAGGTTGACATTTGCATGGAATTGCTCAGTAAAAAAAACAAACACTATATAAGTCAGTGGGTACAGGTTTCCTGCTTTCTTCAAAATGTCTTATTTTGTGTTAAAAACGTTCCCGCATCGGATGAATTTTGAAGTCATTCAGTGTTTTTTTTAAGTCAACTGTATTTGAGCACCGGGAAATCTTTGATAGGGTGAGTGTGCGGCATGACACTTTTACAGGCATTCATTTAGTAGGTGCTTTTATCCAATCAAACTGACACCCTACCAGTCAAAAGTTTAAGATTTCTAAAAGTCTGTAATAACATTGCTCTTCAGAAATCATTCTAATACAGTGCTAGAAAGTTGAAAAGAGCAGCCTGTTTTAAAAATCTAGTCTTTACTGTCACTTTTGATCAATTTAATGCATCCTTGTTGAATAAAGGTTTTCATTTTCTTTTTTTAACCCTACTTATGTCTACTTACCCAAAAATAATAACCAGCAAAAGCTGTTTTGTAATGTAATGTGTATTTATATAGCGCATTTATCATGTATAACTATACACCCAAAGTGCTTCACAATCATGGAGGGGGGGGGGGGGTGTCTCACCAAACCACCATCAGTGTGCAGCATCCACTTGGATGATGCGACAGCAGCCACAGAACAACTGCGCCAGTGTGCTCACCACACACCAGTTATAGTTGGAGTGGAGAGACAGCCTATGTTTCCATCCAAAAATGCGAATTAACTTAATGAGCAAAACTGGATTATCGCATAAAAGACGTGCGAATAAAGCAGTGTTTCCGTCTAACAAAGCGAACAAATTCATCACTTCCTGATTATCTGGCGCCAAATATTAACACTAAAAACTGAATTTGCTGCGGTAAGAGAAACTGCGTCAATCTTTTCTTTTCTTTCATTTAATAAACGACTTGCACCTCAGAAGGCAATCCTGACACACAGTGAACGCGCGGTGGCATTTGTAGGCGTGAGACGCGGAGCACAGATGCCCTTCATTCTGAAGGTCATTAATAATATAATAACACTAATACTGAGTTGATTAAGGCATTTTAGAATGACCAAAACAACATTTCAGATGTTTTACAGTGTGCTCAGCTTGCTGGTTTGTCCATTCGCACACATTTTAATCATCACATGGTCTCTTAAAACAAAGTCACATAACCTTTTTTAATGCACAAACTGGAATTTGTTCGGTAAAAGTGTTTCCATGGTAGTTTATGTGCATCTTTTTTTATCAAATAAAAAGTTTATCCTACTCAGTTATGCTCATAAGTTTTTATGCGCATTTTCAAAACTTATGCGCATCTTGTCTGTCCATCAACCATTTTTATGCGCATATCCAAAATGTGCATAAAAATAGGTGGATGGAAACATAGCTAGTGATAGAGTTAATTCGCTGGATGGGGATGATTGAGAGGCCATGATTGGTAAGAGCCGATGGAGGGAATTTGGCCCGGACACCGGGGTTACACCCCTACTTTTTACGAGAAGAGTGGTTGGAGAAGAGCCATGAGACTTTTAATGACCACAGAGAGTCAGGTCCTAGGATTAACATCTCATCCGAAGAATAGTGTCCCCTTCACTTTACTGGGGCATTAGGACTCAAACAGACCACATGGCTGAGCGTCCCCTTCTGGCTCCACTAACACCACTCCCAACAGCAACCTAGTTTTCCCATGTGGTCTCCCATCCAGGTACTAACCAGGCTCAGCCCTGCTTAGCTTCAGTGAGTAACTGGTCTTGGGCTGCAGGGTGATATGACTGTGGTTTTCAACATTCATAATGATTAAAAACACCACAACAGCACTCCAGAAGAATTTCTGAAGGGTCACATACACAGCACTGAAGACTAGAGCAATGACTGCTAAAATTCAGTTTTGCCATTGAATGAATAAATCACACATTGTAATATATTTAAATGTAAAATTGTTATTTTAAATTATAATAATACTTCACTCCTGTTTTGTTGTATTTTAATCAAATGAAACTTTTGTGAGAAAAGAGGCTTCTTTCAAAAACAAACTTTTACCAGTGGTGTAAATGACCTAATGTTTTGCACTGCACATAGGTTGTGTAAGCAAATCTGGAATAGCTGTAGTACAACACTTTACTTAAAGATTAAAAAAAGCATGCTAGAGCTCAAACACATTAAACACACTGGCTATTCATATGAACTCTGAGGGAGTCAGTCAAAGATGAAGTGCAGAGAGAAGATAAATCCTGGTTCTTCAGGTGAGTCGATAAACAGACTCAAATCAAGAACAGCTTTAATTGAAAACTAAAGGTCTAGATGTCACTGGGCCAAAGAGCGGGATGTAGATCAAAGCTTTTGCGGATGACTTTCTGAGATCGGATATTTGGGTGCGAGCTTCACTAAGAGGCTAAAAGATTTTGTCGACATCTAACACAGCATTTTTCACATCAATTATTGCTCATGCTGTGCAACAAGATCGAAGATCAGAGAAGAATGAAATACGATTTCTAGCGCTCTGCTTTCTCTTTGAAGCTAATGATTACGGGACGTCTTGATCTCATTGTACTGTAGAACTGAACATTAACTCAAGCTCCAAAAATCAGCCAAACACAAGACTACACATCATCACCCTGTTCTCTGAGGGACAGAAAAATACATCTTAAACCACTTTTTTTTCTTCTTCCAGCTAGATTTAAAGTGGTTTGTAGCACTTTAAGGCAGGCCAGTTCTTTTTAAACCAGCTAAAACCAAATAAATGTATACACAAGCTTCATTAGACTGAATGAATGAGAGAATCCGTCAATCAAAACTCCACCTTTTTTCGAATGAGATCCTAATGAGATCAAGTCACTCCTGAACATGTTTAAAATCTCTCTGCGGCATCATACTGCGGTTCGCTACTGTGTAAAGAGCCTCAGGTACACCGGTCTGCTGTTATGTGCTGAACCATTAAATCGTTCAGGGCGATGAAGAGCCAGGGGGTTTGGTTTTTTTTCTCTCCATATCAGCAGTCAAAGCTCCTCCTGAATAAAAACAAACAATCTGGAACTCGGAAGAAATCTCTTCAGTCAAAAGAGGTCAAGCTGGATGTCATGCCAACATGATTCAAGTCATATTTGCTTAGAACTACAAATCCCACGATCAAACTAAACAACATTGGCTGCTTCTCATTGTTAAGCCACTGGAAGTGTAGTTTCACTGCAAACGGACACAATTACAAGTCCACTACGTATGCTAGAGATGAAACTTCACGGCACCTGCCCACATGCTCATACATATGGATACCCACAATCCACACCTGTGCTTGCTCATTTGCATAACGACACTACTGGCTGTTGATTCAAGTCTATAACCTTCATGTTATAGCAGCCTTTATGCGAGTAACAAGTAAATTTAACGGTAAGAGCAGAGGAAAGAAGAGCAGGAGAGATATGAAATTGTGTTGCCTGAAGGGAAAGATGGAGCGAGATTTTGAAGAGTGACTTAGGGAAGCAGTTCTGCAGTCGCAGCATGTGAAAGTGGTCAGTGATTAGGATTTTTACATACTTTATTATATTCAGAGTGGCGAAGAATGAAATTGTGCGTGCTTATAGGTTTTAGCAATGTTTAGTGATGTTCAGCGACATTAACTTTCAGTTGTCATGCCAATAAATGTTTAGCAATATTAATATATGATGACTAAAGTGTGTAGGTGTGGAAAGTAATGTTGATTTTGGAGACTAGTGTTATTTTAGTACCACTGAAATTATATTAAAGTTTCAATTTTTACTGTTTATATTTTGATTAGTCTTCATTTTTATTCTATTTAAAGTTTTAGGATGTTATTTTCATACACTGTAAAAAATGCTGGGTTCCACACAATCAATTTGTGCTGAGACAACATGAAGGAATTAAGATAGCTTATTAGTTTTTACAAATTTAAGTGGATTAAACAAAAAACAATTAAGTTGTCCCTGAAGAATTGTGTTGTTTCAGCTCATTTTAAATAAGTAGTTTAAACAAACAGCAAACGT
>CAIGQZ010032240.1:7949498-7963213 GCA_903798205.1 Danio tinwini | reverse complement strand
TATTATATTATATTATATTATATTATATTATATTATATTATATTATACTATATTATTTCTTATATTAGGCCATGTCTGGCGCATATATTACTGAATTTTAAGGTAAATGGTAGCAAACAATTTACATGGGCTGAATTTAAACAAACACATTTAGTTAAACATTATTAAATTACATTTGTTTGTTTAAATTAAGCCCATATAAATTGTTTGCCACCAGTTACCTTATTTGTTTTTAGTAAATTCAATAGATAATTTATTTCAGTCAACGAATGGTTGCAGCCATAGAAACATAATTGTCTTGAGACTTCGGGTGTCCTAGCTTATATTAACTTCTTAACTGTAAAAAAACACCAACTTGATATTCTAATAAATGTTGCAAACTGGTATTTTGAAATACTGTTTTATTTTTATGTATTGTCATTAGGGTTGCATAATATTGGAAAAATCTGACATTGCGATGTTTTGCTTTGCTGCAATATATATTGCGATATGAAAACAATTTCAAATGGCTTGAATAGCTCTATTTGTGGACAAACATTAAATTAGATGATTGGGTTGGTTTTGTAAGACTGTGAATCATGTATAAAATCATGTATAAATCATGTATAAAAATAAAATGGCAAGAATAATTACAAGCAAAGAAAAAAGTAATTAAACAGTTTTCCAGTTTTCATGCTTGTCCTTAGAGTCAAAGTGTATTCAAATACAGAAATTTAGTAATGTAAATAACACTGGTAATACGTTGCAATGACTCCACAAATCTCTCTACTCAATTGTTGATCCACTATAATCCCAACTTAACATTGCATATCCTGCGATGTGACTATTGTGGACACGCACATTGCGATATCAATGACAAAATGATATATTTTGCAGCCCTAATTGTCATAAACACAATGGTTTGTAGTAGTTTGACTGTTAACTGCTGTTTGTTACTCCTAGTCATTTCCTCCATAAGCAAATGAATCGAAAGTCTTAAAACAATCTCAGAAAAGAGCTTACTTACAGTATGCAGTGTGGAATATGGTTATTAAAAAGAAATCATTAAATTAGCAGGATAATTAGCAGTATGATGCAGTATAATGTCAAAAAGTTGGGCAAATTTTGGTTTGTACATCTAATCAAATTGTAATGTTGAATAGTGGCTGTCCACAAAATAAATAAATAGATGTGTAAATAAAAACGCAAAATGGCAGCAGGTGGTAGAGAAGGTAGTAACATTAAAATTAAAGGGTGCTTACATTAACATAACAGAAAAGCTTCTTAATTTGATGCACATATTTGGAAAAGGCTGGTAACATTTCATTGCACTTGCAGTAGGAAACTTTAATAATTTTAAGGTTGCACATTTATGCTATGTTCTTCCTGCTAATATATACTATTTGTTTGGATAGTAAAATTGCTTAGAACTCTCTTACTGTATACTCACCAAACCCGCATTTATTGTATGTATTTAAAGTGTAATAATATTTTGTTATAATGGAAATAAAATGTAATTCATTCTTGTCATGGCCAAGCTGAATTTTCAGCATCATTACTCAAGTCAATCTTTCAGAAATTATTATAATCATTATATGAATAATAATAATTCATTTTTTCAGGTTTCTGTGACGAATAGATTATAAAAAAATCATTTATTTAAAATACAAAAATATTATTTTAAACTATGATTAAAATGTCTAGCATACTTTCTGAATTAACACGTTTTCCTTTTTAGAAATAATAAATGAACAGAATCATGATGTCACAACCTTTCAAGAAGAGTGTCTGTGTCACCCACTAAGCATGCATTTGTTAATTTTAGCTCTGTGGCTGGTTGTTTGCTGTGTCATCTACATATGACCCTTCATTAAGTGACTAAAGCTCTGTCTTTAGGGAATGGGTACTCCAACGAGGAAGAGGAGGGTGGTGGTGAAGCGGAAGAGGAGGAGGAGGAGGGTGGAGGAGGAGGAGGTGACGAGGGCGATGAGGAAGAGAAGGACGAATGGGACGAGGAGGATCGACCGAGGATGAACCGCACAGAAACGCTCATGTCCACCACCAGCTCCACTGCAACACAGAAGAAGAAGAGTCAGCATGTGAAGAAGCAGGTTCAGGGGTCCAATCAGGTCCAGCGCGCACCCAGAGCTCTTTACTGCCTTAAACTGAACAACCCCATCCGCAGGGCCGCCCTTCACCTGGTGGAATGGAAGTATCCATTTACAACTCTGTCAATGTGCAAAGAACAAAGATTAAACTACAACAGATAGAGAGGTGCAGGAATGATAAACTGAACCTGGAAGAAAAATTCACTGATGGTTCCTTTGGTATTTCGCTATTTGGCTTAACAGATTCAATTAAAGGAATTATTCACATAAAAATAGAAATTTTCTTACCATCTACTCACATTCAAGTGGTTCTAAAAACGTCTTCTTTTGAACACAAATGAAGGCATTCCAAAGAATGTTGGAAAAATGCAGCCATTGGAAATCAATGGCTTTTTTTCCATCATGTTTAGTATATCTTCTGTAGTGTTTAACACATTTGGAATAAATGAAGAATGAGTTAATAATGACAGAAGTTTCATTATGAGGTGAACTGTGCCTTTAATAAGAAATATAAGTGCCAAACATACCTTGACAATAATTTAATCGCAGCATAAACTCACATATAAATGTTAATTTAAGAGACACATACAGTGCTCAGCATAACTGAGTACAGCCCATCTTGAAAATGAATATGTTTATCCATTTCTCAGTGAATATAGGCAATGTATTTTGGTGTATTTAAACAAAACAGATTTATTAAACAGATATATTTATTAAAATATTATTTTAGTCACTAAATATATATAGAAATAGAAAGATAATACAATTAAATACAAGCAAAATATTACAACCTACAAAATTTCAACTAAATTTTCTTTTTTTTTTTTTTTGCTTCTCTTGATTTTTCTTCTTTTTAAAAATTGTATTTAATATTTTTCTATAACATATACATTTGGGTGTACCATTTTTTCTACCGTTATCATAAGTTATTTTGTTAAATAAGCTCCAGATTTGGCTTCAGTACTGACTAATCTAGTGCATATGACAAATATAATATTGTATAGCTTCCTATTAAAAATATGAATTTAAAAGATAGATTTGTGAGGGGTTTACTTATATATGCTAAGCACTGTAAGTTTCATTTATGTTGCTGAGCAAAATGTTAAAGTACTGTCAAGTATCATCTTTTTCCTCTTAGCAGCAACTAATGACGACTTACATTGGATTTACACTTAACTAATGGTTTACTGAAGTTGTTTGTTGTACACTAAAAACAGGAGTATCAAACATGCACTTGTTAGTAAGCATAGTTACTGTACATGCGCGCTCTAAGTAGTGCTAAGCATCAAAGAAATTTTGTTCTTAATGCTGAACAGTATATTTAAATATCAAAGGAATCATTTTACATTACGACTATAAAAACAATAACTAATCGTTATTATTGTCATACATCAATTTAAGTTACAACAACTATTGTTTAATACAAATTAATTGAAATTAATTCCCATTAATTGATAAAAAAAAACATTGTAAAATCTCAAGGGAGCCCACAGAAATTTATTCTTAATTTATTCATAAGTTCTGATGTTATTTTTGAACCACTATATTATGTAAATTGTAAAGCCTTCTAATTTACCATTCTTTATTTTAAACTCAGTAAATGATGCCTGTTGAATGTAGTGCACACTAATAAGATCATGCTTCCCTTAACATGTGACTTCAGACCGTTTGATATCTTTATTCTCCTGGCTATCTTCGCTAACTGTGTAGCTTTGGGGGTCTCCAAGCCTTTTCCAGAAGATGACTCCAATGCCACCAACCATGACCTCGTAAGTACTAAAAGAGAGAGTGGAATTGGGATGGTTTATGGACATCAATAGAATGCTTTGGTCGCAAACATTAATGGCAGTTCCTGTAGTAGTAGGTTATTCTTGTACCTTGATTTAAAGTGCCTGTATTTGTGTATTTTTCAGTATGATTCGTTTTTGTAAATTAGTTATTTTTAATAGTTTGTCTCAGTAATAATAGTACAGTAATAATGCTAATTGACAGAATATATGTACTCCAAATGTATTTCAGATGCATTTGAAATATATGTATAGTATATAGGGCATATCTTGGGTATATATGTAGATATGGTATATAGGGTATATTTTTAATATTGTGTTGCTCAAATAATCAAGTGTTGCATCTTATTTATACTTCACTGCTACAAACTGATTGATTTTGGTTGATATTGATCTCCTGCAGTGTTGTTGTTTTTTTGTCACGCTATGATGTCATATTTAAACCAAATCTGAAACAGGCTGTTTTGGCATTGTGGTTTCAACAAAAGCTGTTTTGGGAATACCAAGTAAGCTCTGAAAGTTCAATGTTTTCATAGTACATAGGCATCTACAGTATTACCTGTAGACTACACTACCTGACAAAAGCCTTGTCGCTGTTCACAGTTGTAAGAGCAACAAATAGTAACTTGACTTCTAATTGATCATTTAGAAAAGTGGCAGAAGCTAGATTTCTCTGATGAATCATCTGTTGAACTGCATCCCAATCATCACAAAAACTGCAGAAGACCTATTGGAACCAACATGGACCCAAGATTCTCATAGCAATTAGTCAAGTTTGGTAAAAGAAAAATCATGGTTTGGGGTTACATTCAGTATGGGGGGCGTGCAAGAGATCTGCAGAGTGGACAGTAACATCAATAGCCTGAGGGATCAAGACATTTGTGCTGCCCATTGCATTACAAACCACAGGAGAAAATTCTTCAACAGGATAGCACTTCTTCTCTTACTTCAGGCTCCACATCAAAGTTCCTGAAAGCAAAGAAGGTCAAGGTGCTCTAGGATTGGCCAGCCCAGTCACAAGACATGAACATTATTGAGCATGTCTGGGGTAAGAAGAAGGAAGAGGCATTGAAGATAAATCCAAAGAATCTTGATGAACTCTGGGAGTCCTGCAAGAATGCTTTCTTTGCCATTTCAGATGACTTTATTAATAAGTTATTTGAGTCATTGCAGAGATGTATGGATGCAGTCGTCCAAGCTCATGGGAGTCATACACAATATTAATTCTTTTTCCACTGCAGTATGACTTTATATTCTATACTGTACATTATTTCTGTTAAATGACAAGACTTTTGTATAAGCAAAATCAGAATAAGAATAATTAATAATCAAGGCATGATCATATTTTATTTTTGTAAAATAAGCGTAATCTAGAGGCCTTTGCCTTTCACATAAGCCACTTGATACCAAATAATCAAATAGAAGTCAAGATATTATTTGTTGTTCCTAAAACTTGGATAGGCGACAAGACTTTTGTCAGGTAGTGCAGTATCCCAAAAGAAAGTTGATTCTTTTAATAAACATAAACTATAAGAAACATTTTATTTTACCCGCTTATTCAAGTCAGCTGCTGGGTTCATGCATGCAATGTACAGTCGCCACCAGAGAGATCCAGAAGGTGTTTCCCTTCCCAGGTGTTGTTTCATAATCAGATGTATTGGGATGGTGCCCAGAACAGAGTGTTGACCGAATTCCTGCTGACCCATTTGGGTGGTTTGTTATGGACAGCAGGTGCAGTCAGTATGCACACCAAGCTAAAGTTAGTGGAATTCACCTGTCACCTTTGTCTGCATCTTTATGGTTTTTCTCTCAGCTTTGATTCATGATTTTTCAGCATTTCTTATTTTAGCTCTCCGTTTTGTTTTTTCCATCACATACCTTTTATGCCTCGGTCTCAATCTCAATCTATGTATAAAGCACAATTAAAAACAATTTACATGTAAAACCAAACATGTAAAAATATAAATATAGACCATGCAAACAACACACAACAAATGACATCACATGCTATATGCCATTGTGAAAAATACATGTTTTTAACTGTGATTTAAAAATATGTAATATAATTGGATCGGTAGCATGTCTATATTCAATTGTTAATTGCTTTTATAATAATCTCACAGATCCTCAACTTTTGAATGGTACTGTAGTATACAAAATGTCACGTCTTTGAATATACACAGAGATGCTCATTGGAGGCATTGGCCTGAAGCAGAAGTTTTATCATGTGACTCACTTCAGCGACACTGTTTTAAGTCTTACTTTTGTCCCAATGTCAGATATTCTGGAAGCTTTGTACTTTGAATATTACAATTTGAAAATCAGGTGCCATTTTGAGGTGAAAATCCTTTTTGATGTTTGATAATGCGGTTTTACTCTGTAATCCCGCTCATCTCCTACAACCTTTCATTTTAGTAACCCATCAGAGAGCGTCACATCTGATCCACTCAACAGTCATCCTTAAATGCATAGTTCACTCAAAAATGCATATTCTGACATTATTACATGTCATTAGTATGTAAATTACTGTAGTATTTTACATGTAGGTAGCTTTACAGCCTTAATGGCAATGAAATATTTCAGTTTAGTAGAAAACTGAACAGTTTGCTCTTTCAGTTTCAGTTCGCTCCTCTTCATTATTTAAGAATCATGTTCAACATGTTTACTATCTCCTTCGAAATATGGTATAAATCACAAAATGATTTCTTCTATTCAGTTTTTTTTATTTACTGCCCTCCATGTGATTGCAAACAACCTATAGAAATATGATCTATGGAAATATATGCAAATTACATACAGTACAAGTTCATATTTGGATTTCACATGAAATATGTCATATATATATATGTATATATTTTTTATTTTATTATAAAATGTTATTATTGTATAAGATTATTATTATTATTTTATTATTATTATTATTATTATTACTATTATTATTATACTCATTTATTCATTTTCTTTTTGGCTTAGTCCCTTTATTAATCTAAGGTCACCACAGCAGAACGAACCACCAACTTATCCAGCATATGCTTTACGCAGCGGATGCCCTTCCAGCTGCAACCCATTACTGGGAAACATCCATACACACTCATTCACACACATACACTATGGTCAATCTTAACATACCCAGTTCACCTATACCACATGTCTTTGGACTTGTGGGGGAAAACGGAGCACCCATAGGAAACCCATGCAAACTTATTATTATATTATTATACTTTACTTAAGCTAGTATATTTTACCATGTACATACATATATGTATTCCCAATGGTTGGAAAAATATATGTAATATAGTTTAAAAATATATGTTGCATATACAGTCTGACATCAATTTTATATATATGAAATTCTAATATGAACTTATTTCATATACAGTTGAAGTCAGAATTATTAGCTCCCTTTGATTAGTTTTTTCTTTTTTTAAATATTTCCCAAATGATTTTTTTTTATTCCAGAGAAAGTCTTATTTGTTAAATTTTGGCTAGAAAAAAAGCAGTTTTGTAATAATAAAAAAAAGTTGAAGGTCAAAATTTGTATTTTTTTATAATTATGATTATTATGATTTTTTCGATAGTCTACAGAGCAAACCATCATTATACAATAACTTGCCTAATTACCCTAACCTGCCTAGTTAACCTAATTAACCTAGTTAAGTCTTTAAATGTCACTTTAAGTTGTATAGAAGTATCTTGAAAAATATCTAGTCAAATATTATGTGCTGTCATCATGGCAAAGACAAAATAAATCAGTTATTAGAAATGAGTTATTAAAACTATTATGTTTAGAAATGTGTTAAAAAAAACTTCTTTCCGTTAAACAGAAATTTAGGGCTAATAATTTAGTGGGGCTAATAATTCTGACTTCAACTAAATATGAACGTATTTCATATATGTCATTTTCATATATTGCAAATTTCAATATGGGACAAGGTAAAAAAATTTTTTGAGGAAGTGTAAATGCTGACACAATAAAAATATTTGACTGAACTCTTACTTTAAGCATCTACACAAGTCCCTGTTACCGTGAAGTCTTCTTATCACCTGTGTGTGAGACTACAGGGCTTTAATTTGCTTGCACATTAGTGACATTGAGGAAACAAAGTGCTGTTTTTCTCCACCGCTGCAGTGAGGCATGCAGCGATGCGAGGCTTGCATGAGCTTGTGCGCGCCACAGCTTCACCTCGGCATGCAAAGGTCACTCAGACGAGAGTGAAATTGTAAACGAAAGACAAACGCCGCTAGCTATTATTTCTCAGTAGGGGTCGGACCAAATGAAACACCTTTCGTTTAAGTCCAGAAATCCTTTAACTACACTAACACTTTCACCGAATCATCCATGTGAGCCTCAGAGTTTGTCCCGCTGTCATCTCGAGTGTACAGGCGTGTATGACTGCGCCCCATTCGTACTGAAATGCTCGACGTTTTGTGAAGTTCTGTGGTGGAGGGGATCTCCCCTAAGGCTTGTGTGAGAGGAACGGGAAGAGAAAGAGTGGAAATGAGGGAGAGGAGACGATCGCATCGAGTTGTACGCGATCAGGACCCTGGACATGACCCCCCTCGGGCATTGCCTCATGCCTGTCCCATCAGAGCATCATTTACTTCCCTTTAATAGGAGAGGAATATGCATTCACATGTAAGAGAAACAACACTGCAGAATGTGCAACCCAGAGATCATTGTAGCATGGGCTAATGAACAAATGACTACTGATTTTCTACTAGAGTCAGCTTTTTTGTTGTTATTGTTGCAAAAATTATCTTCAAAAACAAAAACTTAAATGGAGGCAAATAGCTTTAGGGATCTTTGAAGTTTACTTAGTTGTCAGGGCAAATTACCTGCCAACCTAAAATTAATGTTGGCATGTGCTTTCAAGGGAAATTATGTAATAATATAAAAAGGTAAAGTTGTTTTTTATGCTTGCAAGCCTTGTCTTTAGATCAGGGGTCACCAACCCTGGTTCTTCCTGCAGATTTCAGTTGCAGCCCTGACCAAACACACTTGTCTGCAATTATCAATTGCTGCTTCAGGTTCTAATGAATTGGTTCAGTTGTGTTTGATCAGGGTTGGAGCTGAATTCTGCAAGAACAGGGTTGGTGACCTCTGCTTTAGACTTACATGAAGTTTTTTTTTTGTTTAAAATCAAAAGATATTAAGAATGAAAAGAAACATTTTATCAAAGGATATACGTAGTGCTGGTCACCATAATGATGACTTACAAAATATCATAAAAATAACAAAGAGAGCTAAAACTTTATTTAATTCTGAAGAGCCTGTCTTCATTAGTTCCCAAGCTTTAACCAAACAAACATAATGAAATTATTCAAGTGCAATGCCTTATGGGTATTCTGCCAGAGCAGTGTTTTTCATTGGGCACGATCAGTAGCAGTTCTTGTCATTGCATGCAAATTTGTATTTTCATTGTTGGAAATAATGACTTAAAAGGAAAGGGATTGACCCAGGTACCCCCCCCCCCCCTTTCTTTTTTTTTGCATTGTTTTGCACAACAGAAAACAAAATATTTTGAGGAATGTGTCCAAAAAAACTGTGGAGCCCTCTGATTTCTATTGTACATACTAAAAACACATTTCTCAAAATATCTGTTTTAATGTTTCATAGAAAAATTTAAAGTCATATACTAATTTGAACAACATAATGATGAATCAATGATGCCATAATTTGAACTATCCCTTTTAAAGAAGTTATATGTAATAAAATTTTTTTGGCATTAATTGTTTTTAATGCCAATATATGAACAACTTGTAATAAAAAAGTCTAATAGCCTGTTGACTGATGTGTATGTGATTGACAATGAAGAATAAAATGGACGCAGTTTGAGAAACTCTCTTCCATTATGGATTGAATGCTTATAATGTTCAGGATAATGCCTAAAAAGCTATTCTTCATTGTCTCATGCAAAGGAAAGATTAATCAAAACTATATTCTCACACATAAAGAGATCTATATAGCCTGTAATGTTTATAGTTAATTTTGAAATCCTCATAACAGAGTTAATATTCCTGTATGTCGACATAATGTCAGAGAAATGCAGAGCTGGTGCAAACATATCCTCATCTCTAGATGCTTTCTTTACTACCATTTTCTAACTTCTGGCATTTTTTCCTTCTGTTTGCTTTGAGAAAAAAGCTGGCACTAAAACTTCATATTTATTTCAGAGTCGGGATGTTTGTTATCGCTATATACAAGCATAGGTATTTCCCATTTCTTTTACTATTACTTTTTTATTTTTTTACTTTTGACTTTTGGACAGATTATTATTTATTTTTAGACAGAAAACTAAGTTTGAGAAAGGGAGAGCAGGATGGGATTGGTAAGAGTCTACAAGCCAGGACTTGAACTCTGGATGCCCAAAGCACAGTTGCGCTATAGGTCGTCACACCGCCCAAAAGGGTATTGTTGCTGACATCTTATTTCTAACAAATAAACAAGTAGAACTTTTCTGTGAATATATTGAATAACTGAATCATGTTCAGTCACGCGTGCTTGAGTGAAACAATCAGTTTTAGTCTGCAGTTCACTTAATGGCCACCGCTATTGCTAATAGGTTGTTTTTACATGACGTCATTGATGACGCTCGAAATTCAGATGGAGGGCAGGAAGTGATTCTTCTACATAGGAATCACTATCAGAAGATCTGTTTTATATTGTTTATAATTGTTTAAATCAGCCAAAATATGAAATGCTGAACAGCTTTTATAGAACTCCAAATATTTACTCATAAAGGGGAGAAAGTTCAAGAAACTAGCTGAAAAACGGAAGAAAAGGCAGCATGTAATAAACATTTATTCAATACATCTATGTGTACAAACTTATTTGAACGCAATAATCCATTTGACAGCACCAATTAAAGATTATATACAGGCCTAGCTGTGTTTAAATATGTTAATGTGTTATGTAAATCAGATACAAACACCACCACACTTATACAAAATCCAGCAGAATATAAATAACGCTCTGTCTTGTTTTTCAACAATAAATAATTAGTCTTTACTGGTGTTTAAATTAACAGGTGTTTAAATGGTGAATAAACATCTGTAACATAAACATCAGATGAATGTTTGTTGATGATAAGTTCATTAACAGAACAAAAAAGAAAAGCAACCCTTGCGAGAAAACTAGACTGTTATTATTGTGGAGCACTTTTCCCCCTTACAAAAATAAAGAAATAAATAATAATGTAGACTATACGTCCAGGGTTTTGTATGCTTTCATCTGTTATTTTGTGATGTCTGGAAGATATCCGCATGGGGAAAAACTATAGTAACTTATAATAAACATGTTTTTGAACCACAGTAAAGTATATAATGTGTACAACTCTGTGTTAATGCATGCTACAGAATACTGATAAACTGATAAACTATAATAAATACTGTAACGTTATAGTGTAAACTGTGGTGCATTGTGATTATAGTGTATAAAAAACTGAAGCCTACTGAATAATTTGTTTATTACTACAGTTGTGTCGTACCACAGCACCAATATAATTACTACTAACTAACATTTAATCCAAGTAATTATCTATAGCATGTTTTTAAAACATGACAGTATAGTATTTACTATAGTATTTTTCATGTAACGTAATTATACAGTGTGTACCGCATCGATGACAGGCAAATATATTTTAGTTCAGTAGAAAACTTGTTTTGTGCACTTTTATTTGCTGAAATAATAAAAGAAAAACGATATTTTACAACCTTTAAAAAATAAAAAGATTGTGAGACTGATAACAGCAGCCAGAAGAGAGAACAATGTCACATTTACTGTCCCATCTACATATACACGCTGCATTAGAAACAACAGCGATAAATGCATATATATATATATTATTATTATTATATTTTTTTTTTTGTAATTTGATGCAAAGATGGCATAATACAAATTGTAGCTCTATAAATTTACATTTGTTAAAACAAATTATATATTAAATCTTTTAAGGATTTAAGATACTAATGACTAGGGGTGTGACTAGATATTGCAGTATGATATCTCAAAAGATCTAACTGGACTTGTCAGATTTGACTGGCCTTGCGAGAATGTCATGATCAACACCAAGGCTGATTCAGAGCCAACGCCTAGTTACAAATCAGTTTTTGTGCTTTTAACACCCAAGTAAAGTCATAACTAAGAGGTAAAAAGTCTGGTTTTGTCTCATGGTGTATGCGTCTTGCCACACCACTACTGATGATGACCGTTAAATGTCATCATCATCTTGTGAAAAGGGCCCATTCGACATACAGTATAGACCTTTTAAAAGGACGTTCACAGCAACAAAAGGGCCTGCAAAACAAACATACTTTGTGAGCTTTATAAAGAAATAATGTCAAATAATCAAATAAGCCATGTTACATTTGTGCTCACAATGCAATTTCAGTTAGGTCCACCTGCATTCAAGATTTTAGAGTATAACAAGAGCGATGTGAAATAGAAAGCGAGTGTGAGAGTTCTGAAGTCAGCGAGAGTAGAGACAGTGGTGGTCAGGAGAGAGATTGTCGCTGCCTGTTCGTTTGACTGCTCTAAATGCTCTTGGTCCTGATAAGCAGCTTTACTCTTCCTCCCCTGTCTCTCATCACCCTTCCCCCATCATCCCATCCCTCTGACTCTCTCTCTCTCCCTCACTCTCTTTCTCTTTCTCTCCATCTTTGTTCTGATGCTTAAAGCCACATCCTGGATTCCAGGTGCAAAGGATGGGGCATGTATTTAATGAGTGTGTGTGTGTGTGTGTGTTTGCTGTCAGTCTCTCTTTTCTTTCCCTCTGCCATATTGTTTGTTTTATTTTACTGTCCATCATCTTGGTTTCAGTTGTCTTCAGTTCATTCCTCAAAGGGACTGAAGGTCTAATTAGTTGAGCTGTCAATCGATTGCGATTTGTAATTGCAATAATTGCCTGAGTTGTAATTAATTAACTGATTTAACTGCATGCAACAATTTATGCTAAGGAAAGCCCCCAAATTAGGATAACTCAAAGATAGTACACTATTGTGGCAGATGAGAAGAGTATGAATCGATGGAAAGTGACTTTAAGAGTCAAAAATATAATTTATTCTCATATCACTGACCTAAATCTGTTCGTTAGCCTACAGGCAATAAAAAAATAAATAAATAAATAAATAAATAAATAAATAAATAAATAATAATAATAATAATAATAATTATTATTATTATTATTATTATTATTATTATTATGTGATGCGGTGGCGCAGTGGGTAGCACGCTCGCCTCACAGCAAGAAGGTCTCTGGTTCAAGCCTTGGCTGGGTCAGTTGGCATTTCTGTGTGGAGTTTGCATTTTCTCCTCGTGTTCGCATGGGTTTCCTCCAGGTGCTCAGGTTTCCCCCACAGTCCAAAGACATGTGGTACAGGTTAATCGGGTATGCTAAAATTGACAATAGTGTATGAGTGTGTGTGTGTGTGAATGAGTGTGGAGGTTTCCCAGAGATGGGTTGCAGCTGGAAGGGCATCTGCCGCGTAAAACATATGCTGGATAAGTTGGCAATTCATTCTGCTGTGGCGACCACAGATTAATAAAGGGACTAAGCCGAAAAGAAAATGAATGAATATTATTATTATTATTATTGTGTTTATGTTCACTGAAACACAGCAATCCAAAAATACATATAAACACGTGTGTGTGTGTGTGTGTGTGTGTGTGTGTGTGTGTGTGTGTGTGTGTGTGTGTGTGTGTGTGTGTGTGTGTAATTTACGTAAATATATACATTTTTATTTTATAGAATTATTTATAATAATAATAATAATAATAATAATTATTATTATTATTATTATTATTATTATTATTATTGTTGTTGTTGTTGTTGTTGTTGTGTTT
>CAIGQZ010032240.1:7910402-7922135 GCA_903798205.1 Danio tinwini | reverse complement strand
TGTTATTTTATTAACATATTATTATTTACTTTCCAAGTATTGTTATTATATTAACATATTATTATTTACTTTCCAAGAATTGTTATTATATTAACATATTATTATTTACTTTTCAAGTATTGCTATTATATTAACATATTATTACTTACTTTCCAAGTATTGTTATTATATTAGTATATTATTATTTACTTTCTCAAGTGCTTCCAAACCTTTACGAGTTCCTTTCTTTTATGGAACACAGAGGAGGCTATTTTGAAAGAAATAAAGGAAGCTGAATACCTGTAACCATTGACTTATATAGTAGGAAAAACAACTACTCTGGAAATCAATGGTTAGCAATTTCCAACATCTTTCAAAATATCTTCTGAAGAAAGGAACTCGTAAAAAACAAGTGAAGGGTGAGTCAATGATGACAGCATTTTCAATTTTGGGGGAACAATCCCTTTAAGTAGTTACACCGATTCTCTATTCAGAATGTTAATTGACTTTTTTTGACCCAAAATTGGTATTGGGTGGATTTGTGTTTATTAGTCAAGTCAACATTTTGAATTTTGATTAGATTAGAAAATAACCCTTAATTTAAAGGTTGAAAGTATTTCTGCAGTAACAGTTTACAATGCAGTGACACTTTATCTATTAAATAATGCTTAACTTATTCACAGATAATCATGAGGTAATATATAACTAATATTATCAACAATGACTGCATCAGCAACAAATAAACATTCTATTTGATTTTTAGATTAAGTAGCCTACGAACTGTTAATAGTTAAATGTGTAGTATTTTCTTATTTACTAATAGTGTAAATTATTATTTTAATTAACTAATAGTGTAAATTCATGTTTTGATGCTCCTTTCAGTCACCATAATGAATGAAGACTCCCATTGTTAACAATAACAGAATATAACAGAGGTCATGCTTTAAAATTAAACACAATCTGGAATTAGTAATATTTTTCTTTCAAAAAAGTGTGTATGCCTTTTATAGTTTGCACCAATGGGCATAGAAAACACCTTTCCTTTCTTTAAATAATTTATACTATTTGAAAGCTTGCCTCTGTGTTTGTTTGTGTGTTGTTTACAATGTTGTTTCTGTCCTCACATCTCCGCTCTGCTAATTCTTGCTCCACTATTCTTCTTCAGGCACTGGACAGCTCTGTCCAATCTGGTGGCCTCGCTGCTCAACTCAATGAAGTCTATTGCCTCCCTGCTGCTGCTGCTCTTCCTCTTCCTCATCATCTTCGCTCTGCTTGGCATGCAGCTGTTTGGAGGGAAGTTCAACTTTGACGAGACTCAGACCAAGAGGAGCACATTTGATTCCTTTCCTCAGGCCCTACTCACCTGCTTTCAGGTAATAAAATACCCAGTAACAGCAAAACTGTAACAATAATGCATTTATAGCCTCTCTCTGTATTCAGTTTCATGTCAATATCTATGAAAACAGTATATCAGAATTTTAAACTGACAGGACTTTAAAAATATAATTAACATATGTATGTTTATAAAATTTTTGCTTTTATGAAAAAAAATTAAATAAAATAACATCCTTACAATATAATGATGATCTAATGACAACAACAGTTAAACAAATGACAAAAAAAACAAAACAAAAACAAACAAGAAGGTACAGTTCAGCTCACATACACAAATAGGGCTTTACAGGGCACATACACATACATGAGAGTTCAGAAGGTCTGGAAAATTAAAGGAATATTAAAACAATCAATAACATTAACCGTGACATTCTTAAATAAATCCTCTTGTCAGGATAGAAGCAATATCAAATTCAGTATATGCCATAATTTATCCAGCACATGTTTTAGGCAGCGGATGCCCTTCCAGCTACAACCCATCACTGGGAAAAAGTATACATTTTCTTGCATTAAAAATAAGAAAATTGAAAAGCCTAATTTTGTACTTATCAAGATTTACGGGAGGGGACATTCCTAACAGATAAGATGCTAACTGACTGGACTTTAGAACACAACTACATGCTTTGTTTGTAGTTTCTGGAGTAACCAAGGCATTAATTTAGCTTAATTTACATTAAGACATTTCACTCTTAATTTAAAGAAACACGCTTGAAAACAGTGTGTTTATGTTTCCATTTAAAAAGTTATATTTATAATACAATATTTCTGATATTTATTATAGATTTATTATATATTTATGACATGTGCTGTATTTTACACTAAAACCTGAAAAGAATCACCTGAAGGTTTAAAATACTTACATTATAATAATGTAAAAAGTATAGGACTGCTTTAAAGAATTTGATTAGCTGAAGTATTAAGGGGAGTTATCCCAAAAAGAAACATTTTCTATAGATTTGTTACCAAGCTTTTATGATTTTTTTCTGCTGAACAAATAACAGGAGGAACAAAACAATGTTATTAGTAAGAACCAAACATACTATGGAAGTCAATGGCTGTTGCTTTCCATCATTCATTCATTCTTTTTTTTTCCCGGCTTAGTGCCTTTATTAATCAGGGGTCGCCACAGCAGACTGAACCACCAACTTATCCAGCATATGTTTTATGGAGCGAATGCCCTTCCAGCTGCAACCCATCACTGGGATACACCCATACACTCTCATTCACATACATACACTACGAACAGTTTAGCTTACCCAATTCAGATTAGTGGAACATATTAGGTTTGGACCAAGTGGAAGGTGAATAAATAATGACAAAATGAAGGTTTTTGCTCTGAAGCTTGCTTTTCTCTCTACAGATACTAACAGGTGAAGACTGGAATGTAGTGATGTATGATGGCATCATGGCATACGGTGGACCGGTTTTCCCTGGAATGATCGTCTGTCTTTACTTTGTGATTTTGTTCATCTGTGGTAACTGTATCCTTTGCCTTTGAAACCAGCTCGCTTGCTATTTTGGTGACCATTAATTATGTTTATGTCGTATCAGCAAAGAAGCATCAGCAGTTATACAGTTAAAGTCAGAATTATTAGCCCCCTGTTAATTTTTTCCCAATTTCTGTTTAACGAAGAACACATTTCTAAACATAATAGTTTTAATAACTCATCTCAAATAACTAATTTATTTTATCTTTGCCATGATGACAGCACATAATATTTTACTAGATATTTTTTCAAGACACTTCTATACAGTTTAAAGTGACATTTAAAGGCTTAACTAGGTTAATAAGGTTAACTAGACAGGTTAGAGTAATTAGGCAAGTTATTGTATAACGATGGTTTGTTTTGTAGACTCTATTTTTTTTCGAAAAAAATATAGCTTAAAATATAAAAAAAAGTAAAAACTGCTTTTATTCTAGCCAAAATAAAAAAATAAGACTTTCTCCAGAAAAAAAAATATTATTAGACATACTGTGAAAATGTCCTTGCTCTGTTTAACATCATTTGGGAAATATTTAATAAAGAAAAAAATTTAAAGGGGGCTAATAATTCTGACTTTAACTGTATATTTATTTACATTTATGGATTTATCTTGTTTTTTAAAAAGGACAGTTAAATGCATTTTAGGTATAGACAATTTTTAAGCATCAAAAAAGAAAGGTGTAATACACCTTAATTTCTTTACATTTAAATTAACATACTCAAATCCTTTTTGGGGGGAGTTTCTTTGTTGGTTCTTAACCGTTTTTTGATCAGATATTCTGCTGAACGTCTTCTTGGCCATTGCTGTTGACAACTTAGCAGGAGGAGATGGAGACAAAAAGAAGAATGAGTGGGTTCTTAATTCATATCAGATAATATGCTAAATATAACAAAATATGAAAATACATTAATCAGAGACGAAAATCATGATAAAAAAGTGAAATTATATTATATTATATTATTCATTCATTTTCTTTTCGGGTTAATCCCTTTATTAATCAGGGGTTGCCAAAGTGGAATGAACTACTAACTTATCCAGCATATGTTTTAAGCTGCAACCCATCGCTGGGAAATATTAATTTAGCTTTCCCAATTCACCTGTACCACGTCTTTAGACTTGTGGGGAAAACCGGAGCACCCGGTGGTAATCCATGCAAACACAGGGAGAACATGCAAACTCCACACAGAAATGCCAACTGACCCAGCCGAGGCTCGAACCAGCGACCTTCTTGCTGTGAGGCGACAGCACTACCTACTGCGCCACTGTGTCGCCCATATTATGTTATATTATATTATATTATATTATATTATATTATATTATATTATATTATATTTTATTATATTATATTATATTTTATTTTATTTTATTATATTATATTATATTATATTATATTATATTATATTTTATTTTATTTTATTATATTATATTATATTATATTATATTATATTATATTATATTATATTATATTATATCATATCATATCATATCATATCATATCTTATTATATTATATTATATTATATTATATTATATTATATTATATTATATTATATTATATTATATTATATTATATTTTATTATATTATATTATATTATATTATATTATATTATATTATATTATATTATATTATTTTTTTATATTATATTATATTATATTATATTATATTATATTATGTTATATTAATGGTGTTTATAGTAAGTGTTATGAAAGAGAAAGCAAAAACGATTCAAACTAAATTCAAAAACATTTTGGGTTTATTTTCCTCAACATTTTGTTGAAATTCTTATTCTAATATTTTACTGAAATTGTCTATTCTAATATTTTTATGTTAAATTACAAAAACTGAAAAAAAAACCTACTTATATTTGTGTACTTACTGTAAACTTACTTTATATGAACATACAAAGATTATGACCTGCGTTCTATTGATCCTGACAGAGAAAAAAAAGAGGGTGAAGCAGAACCAGCAGAAGAAGTGAATGGAGAGGTGAAGGTAGGCAAATCAAACTCTTTTGTTGTCCCTGTTGTTGAATAATATATCAGTCACATTGAGATGGTGTGATTCAACAGGTGGATGTGGATGAAGAGTACGAGGAGGAAGAGGAGCCTGAGGAGGGAGATGATGAAGGTAAAGTCTGCAGAAGTTTGACGCCATATTATGAAGGGTTTTATGGTGATTCAGCAGACATTTGCGACCATAATTAGTCATGTCATGGCACACATTCATTGCACTAACAGTCCCTCTGGAGTGTCCCGAGGTTTAGTGTTGTCAACTCAAGGGTACACTGCTGATAGAGCTAGATTGTGATCTCATTAACTCTGTCTATCCCTTGTATTTCTTTTTGTCCGTCTCTCCTCTGGAAGAAGGGAGAACTCAGCTCAATGTTGCTGACTTTGCTCCTCCTAAAGAGAAGATTCTTCCTATTCCAGAGGGCAGTGCATTCTTCTGCCTCAGCAAGACCAACCCGTGAGTGTGCACTTTAAAGCACACGCTACACACACACTTGTCCATTTGAAGAGAGAGTTTACCCTCAAAATGAAATTCTGTCATCATTTATTCATGTCGTTCCAAACCCGAATGTCTTTCCTCCATAGAAAAGACCATTAATGGGAAATTAATAGTCATCAGATTTATTTGGTTAGGAGCATTCTGCAGAAGGAGAAAGTCATACAGGTTTGTAACAACTTGGGTGAGTGAATAATAAGAGGAATTAGCTTTTTTATTATTTCTTTATTAATAGGTACACTGTAAAAAAATTCAGGGTTACACATAATTTCTTCATGTTGTCACAACACAAATAAATTAAGTTAACCTAATTACATCCCCCGCACTCCGCTCGTGTTTGAAGGGAAGGACAGGTTCAAGTTTTCATATATGGCCTCTTTAACAGTTTTCAGTAATTAAACTTTATTCAATTGTTGACATTTTTTGTCTTTTAAAAATATTTATTGCATAGAAAATAATGTGATTAAAAATTAATCCATGAAATAACAAGTATTGAAAAAGTATTGGCAGCTTATTATCATTTCATGATTTACATGAATAATCTAGAAATTATATTGTTCCAAACTATCAACTTCCAAAATATCAGTAAAAGTCACTGTTTTTAATGTCAATTTTTGAGAAGAGATTAATTTCCCATAATTGAATTTCAAAAAAGTGTAAATAAACAGAAAACATACATGAACTACAAACTACAGGAAATTGTTAATTAATAGATTTTTATACTGTGTGTAATTGCAGTTTCAACATGACAGAGATAGGAAACTCCACCTCAAATATAACTAAATATAAATATAAGTATCCGCCATTAAGACCCAATAAAGATCTCAATAAAACTTTTAACTTTTTATTTAAAAATAGTATTTAATTACTTTCTTTACAGTAACATTTCTTAAAAGTTCTCTATTTATTTACTGCTGAGGATACGGACCTGACCTATATTTTTTTATATTAAACTATTACTATTGTGGACTGAAGTAATTGACAGCTGCGTATGTTTTGTTGTATTCTTGGATGGGTTATATGGTTTGTAAATGGATATATTTGAAAATTTATAAAAAAAAAATATTCAAACTAAATTATTGTTATTGTATTATTAAATATATTGAAAATCCTTTCTAACTGGGACATTCTGAAAAAAAACCTTAGCATTTAGCCTTGTATAAGTCTAAAATTTCATTCATAATGGTCTTAAAAAGCCTTACATTTAACTAACAGAAACCCTGTATAAGTTTCTATTAGTTTCTGTATCACTTTATTTTGATGGTCTCTGTAACATATTTTGTTGAATTTAAATGACATTGTATCTACATGCCAACTAATTATCATTAGATTATAAGTAGACTGTTAGGTTGGGGTTAGGGTTAGGCCTAGGATTAGTGTAAGTTGACATGTACTTGTAAAGTTTTTATGTAGTCAGTTAAATGTCAATGGAAGGAGCATAAAAATAAAGTGTTACCTTGGTTTCTATTAGATTTCAATATTTTCCTTCAAATTCTTTCTAAAAGCAGAAAGATATCAAGACAGATTATTTTTTTTTAGTGTATAGCATTTTTCAGTGTAGCATTGTTTAGTGTATAGCATATTTCAATGTCTACCGATTCAGTCATAAAATCTGAAACTTTTTGGAAGGTCAGATCAGATTTCAAAAACTTTTTTTCTAATTTGAGTAGTATTTTATATCTAACTTTTTCAAAATTTATATCTTTCCCCACTTTTTACTACTAGTTATAGCACAACATTAACATGGATGTTCTCTCTATAGTTTCAAGTTAAGTGTAAAACAGCTAGTAATCAACATGTCATTGTTAATTGTACCCTTCAATATAATTGTGTAATATTGCAAGCAACAGGGCTCTGATTACAGATTACAGCATTAGCTGAGAGAGAGTTTTATATAAGAAAATTATATTTATACTTGATTTGAAAACAGAGCCACAATTTGTTCAGTAAACCACAGTTACTGTATTATAATAGGAATTTTTTTTTTGATTGAATACAGCATAATTATGACTGTGTAAAATGCTCTCTCGCATATATATATTATATATATTTTTTACTCATGCAACTGACTAATTAAAGAATACATTAATAAGAGTGGTTTGACATTTAAATACAACACAGCTAACCACAACAGTCTTTGTCTCTCTCTCCAGGATAAGAGTTGGCTGCCATACCCTGATCCATCACCACATCTTCACCAATCTCATCCTGGTCTTTATTATTCTCAGCAGCATTTCTCTGGCTGCGGAGGATCCCATCAGAGCTCACTCCTTTAGGAACAATGTGAGTCTCTCTCTCTCACACACACAAATGCAGGGTCCTAAAAAGTAATTTACTGCAGCTTTTCTCATTGGCATGTTGGACGAGCTTTTCAGTGCCAGCTGGTAAAACGCCATCCTTCAGTCACACACACACACACACACACACACACACACACACACACACACACACACACACACACACACAAATAAATACACACATACTGTAGCTTAACATGATTTACCCAAGCAGTACATGTTCCTGGATCAGCGTTCATGTTAGTCTTTAAACAACATTTGCTATCATCCAATCAGATCTGAGGTTTAGGGTCATGACTGGGGTCAAGGGCTTGAACTACATGCTTATTTCCCTGAAGAGTTAATGGTGAGCATTAAGAGCATGATTGTTTGGTGGGAGTCAAAAACAAAGGATATTGATCCAGAAACATGTCCTATTTTTTTTTATCGAAAATAAATCTGTGACCATGCATCATATTTTTATGACAGGAGAACCCATTTTCTGTTTCTACAGGTGTTGGGATATGCTGATTATGCTTTTACTTCCATATTCACCGTGGAGATTTTACTGAAGGTACTGATCTAATGAGATACAAAAATTAGCCATGGAAGTATCGTGCAGTATTCTTTTTCGCTGCCACATTTATAACCATTAGTATAAAATTAAATTTACTACACATATCACAGTTAAACTGTTGCAAAACCATGGTTAATATTTGGTTGCTAAGATGAACAATGTTTTGTTTTTGTTTTGTTTGTTGGATTTTCAGTCATAGGAGAGCTGAAACATTGAAACACCCTCACGTTTCTCTTTTTCTTTCTCTGCAGATGACAGTTCATGGCGCGTTCCTCCACGAGGGTTCCTTCTGTAGAAACTGGTTTAATCTGTTGGATCTTTTGGTGGTCAGTGTGTCTCTGGTCTCCTTCTTCTTACAGTAAGTCCACGGTGCTTATATTGACAGAATTTGTTTATAAGCTGTGATACCAAATGCATGCTTCAATGTATGTAAGTGTATGCGTTCTGCCCTCTGCTGGATAAAGCAAGATGGTGCCATATCCTGCCTTATTGCAATGGAAAGTTTACAATGTTTTCTTTTTAAGCGTAGAAATGAAGCAAGAGTGTTTTACCTCCTACAACTGATTGCATTTGCTATGATTTAGAATTAACTACAGAAATTAAATAGTGTTTCCCAGAGAGGGGTTGCTGCTGGAAGGGCATCCCCTGCGTAAAACTTGCTGGATAAGTTGGCGGTTTATTCTACTGTGGCGACCCCGGATTAATAAAGGGACTAATCCGAAAAGAAAATTAATTAATTAATTTAATAGTGGCCACATACACACTCCAGTTAAACTCAGTTGTCAAATGTAGCTTCAGATTTCCAATTTTGGTTTTGTAGAAAAAAGGGAAACACCAAAGATGCTTTAATACTTTGTGCATTTTATTAGACTGCACAAAACAGCATTATAACTGTTATGATTATCAGCTGGAGTGCCCACTAAACTCATCACAGGGTACTCCAACTAGCTATATATGCTACCCAGGGCTTGACGTTAACTTTTTTATACACCAGCCACTGTGGCTAGTAGTTTTTCCAACATTACTAGCCACTAGCCGTTTTCACTAGCCACAGTTTTGTTGTTAGGGAAATATATAATTTTTATGCATACATTTGACTATACATACACTTTTTATTCAACAAAACGTTTCTTAAAAAAAACAAAAAAAACAATTGACACTTAAAAAATAATTATTGTCATGTATCTAGAACATACAGTAGGTCTCAAACTGGATTCCTGGAGGGCCGCAGCTCTGCACAGTTTTGCTCCAACCCTAATCAAACACAGCTGATCCAACTTATCAAGGTGTGAGACTAGTAGAGACTATTAAGCTGGTGTGAGTTGGAGGTGGATGGAGCTAAAGTATGCAGAGCTGAGGCCCTTCAGGAATTGAGTTTGAGATTACTGATCTAAAACTATGCACAGTAGTTTGTCCTGGCTAAAGGTCCCAGATCACCAGTTTACTATACATAAATGGGAAGTTAATCTCCTAAAGCAATGCTATTGTAAAGGATGACAATTAAACTATACATAAAAAATAACTGTAAAAGAAAGCAGGTGAAAAGCATACTGTGTGTGGTAAAGGATCACATAGTTAGCGTAGGGCTAATTAATAATCTGTTCAAAGAACGATTAAAGCAAAGACTTTTTTTTAAGAATCTCAAACTCTTGACAGCAAGCATTGCATGCATCGCCTTTTGTCCTGTCTATTTCAAAGGGAACTGATCACATCAGTTTCCAGGCACGATTACGGGAGCGTGCAAGCATTTAAACACTCGTGTGCATCACATCAGCTCTGCCTTGTCTTGTCAGTGAGAGAGTCTCTCCGTGCGCAAGATCATCCTCTCATTCGGTATTCACCTGTTTTCTTTAGCTCATGTGAACACACGTTGTGCTGCTTCTTGATGGGCATCCTTATTGACGAACTTTGCTTTTAAGAAAACTACAATTTAAAACTTATTTTCAATCGGCCAATGTGGCTAGTGGGTGTGGTTGTCTAACCCGCCACAGCTGAAATCTACCCGCATTTTGCGGGTGTTAATGTCAAGCCCTAATGCGACCTGTTATTCTTTTGGACTACAACTACCATGATGTTTGGCGCCAATCAACACCGGCTACAGCTGTGAACAATCTGGACTGACATGCTCAACTTGGTGACCTTGACAATAACAGAACGCTAAAATGTAGTTAGTGTAGTTAAATAATAATAAAAGCTCTGCTGTTTTTGTGCCACATCGTGCTTGTCTTTCATGTTTTGCTTTGACAGGTTTTAGACTCACTCTGCTTCATACTACCATAATAATATTTGAATACTTTAGCTCATCCATGAACAGATGACGACTCCCATGATTCCAAACTCAGTCACTGCATCATCTTACTACTCTCTGCTTTGTTGTGAATAGGCGTCTTCTAGCAAATAAAAATTACATGCTATGCCTTTTAAATATGTTGGGTTTATTTATAAACTAATTTCGAGAGGATCACGTGCTTATGATTGCTAGCGGCTGGACCTGCATTATCCATTTCACAATGCACCAATCAGACGATTCCTAAGCTACTATAAATACCCTGGGTTACGTATCACCGCTATCTTTGCTTTGAAGAGTCCTCCCTTCCACCCCTACTCCTCCTCCTTCCTAGATGGGTGACACGGTGGCCCAGTGCTTAGCACTGTTGCCTCACAGCAAGAACGTGTCTAGTTCCAGGCTTTACCAAACCAGCAGACGTTTCTGTGTGGAGTCTGCACGTTCTCCCCGTGCTTACATGAGTTTCCCCCGGGTTACCCGGTTTCCTGCCACCAATCAAAAGCATGCAACCTAAGTTTATTGAAACTACTATCTGCTCTTCAGCCACTATGACAAGGGAGTTCTCGAGATCTACCTGAGCTCAAACTCCCCTCTCGCCTTGCAACAGGAGGGAGCCCCGGGCTCGAGGATCCTTTGAGCTCAGGGCTCTCTCCTGGGACAGCATGCCAAACAAGCTCTATAATCAATCATCAGCTAAGTGTAAACTCTTGAAGTGGAATTTCGATATTGATATTGCTTTCTTTTAGTGCCTAATGTATAAATACAGTGAAATACATGCGTCATATGATCAAATATGCTCATGAAAACATGAATCACACTGTTTAGTGTTAAAAAAGGAGTAAAGATCAGTTTGTGCTTTTCTGCAGATCTTTTTGAGTCCACATGTACAAAGTCAGACCTCTTTCTTTCCATCTCTCTCAGTTCGAGTGCCATCTCTGTAGTGAAGATCCTGAGGGTGCTCAGAGTGTTGAGGCCTCTTCGAGCCATCAACAGAGCCAAAGGACTCAAGGTATAGCTTTTTGTGTTTCTTGTGTATGCTTTATCTGCATATGTTGTCCTTAACAAAAGTCTATGTTTGCATGTAATTATGCCAATTATGACATATAACTTAGCTTCATTTTTCTGAGGTCCTCCCTTTATTAGAATAACATATTTTCTTTCTTTCTTTCTTTCTTTCTTTTTTTCTTTCTTTCTTTCTTTCTTTCTTTCTTTCTTTCTTTCTTTCTTT
>CAIGQZ010032240.1:7889205-7904795 GCA_903798205.1 Danio tinwini | reverse complement strand
ATGAGCAATATCACACGAGTAGCAGTGTGATGTGGCTGTATATCGGCACTGGTAGGAGGCGTACGTTGGGATGAGGCCGCAAGCCGAGTGCTTTAGTGTCCCACCAGTGACTGACGATATACAGCCACATCGCACTGCTATGAGTGTAATATTGTGTTTATACAACAGTTCAACGGCATAATCTTGTATATAAAAAAGAAAATCAAACACAAAAGTCTAAGAACCCTTTTGTAAGAGGAGCTACTTTCTTCGGCCATTCATTCACATCTGCAGCTAACGTCAGAACAGCAGAAACCGTTGCTCATTCACTAACGTCATTTTAGAGCTAGTATTTGAAGGATTCTCAAGCATGATGTCTAAAGTGATGACAAAACAGCTGATTTTGCTCACATTTTAAGATTATAAGGTTGAACGGCATGAAATGATATCAGTCTACAGAGATATCCCAGTATTTCTCTGTTGCAATCGGGAGATCACAATACTAGTATGGTATAAATACAGCACTATAACATACAAAAGAGAGATTGACTTGAAAAGTCATTTACCAGTTTAATAAAAAAGCCTAAAGCACTAAAAAAGCCTCAAAAGTACATTGTGTTGTCCAACAGCAGCAATAATTGTCAAACTGTAGACTAGAGTGTCCTCTGCTTGTTGCTGTATGTGGGCGGAGTAATACACAAAGGTGAAGGGTTATGAGGCTGGACGAGGGCTGTTATTTGCAGAATATTGCATGGCTATCAGCCAATCAGATTCAAGAACCAGACAGAACTGTTGCATAAATATATACAGATTGAACAGATAATTGAAAACTATCGAACAGATAATTTCAATGAATAATTATTACTATATGAACAATTATCAGAAAAAAAATTTATGAACAATTTGATTTCTCTTTCTGTCAGACATTTGGGAAGATCGCTATGCAGGATCATACGCAAATCAACAGGAACAACAATTTTCAGACCTTCCCGCAAGCTGTGCTGCTGCTTTTCAGGTGAGAAAGTGTGTTTTTCTGTACAGCATAGTTTCCATGAAATGAATGGACTTATATTTTAAATGCAAGTGGTTTGGGATAAAGCTGTCTGTCAAACGCCTAAATGTAATGTATGCACTTTTCCTCTTCAGGTGTGCTACAGGGGAAGCGTGGCAGGAGATCATGTTGGCCAGTCTACCAGGAAAGCGCTGTGATGCAGAGTCAGACTTGGAGCCTGGTGAAGAGTTTTCATGTGGCAGCAACATTGCTATTGTCTACTTCATCAGTTTCTTTATGCTCTGCGCCTTCCTGGTAATTTTTGTTGTTTATTTCGTTTTTTGATCACTTTACCTTGATAACTTTTGTTATGCATTTACTTTAAATCTGTATAATGTAGTCTTTTTTAGCAAATATTAACAAAAACCACTGAAAAAATCTATTAAAAATATTTACATTTTAGCATTTATTGAAACATATTTTTGATTAAATATGAGATTTTTGCATCAAATTAAATGTGCAAATGTTAATACAAAATCGGGTGATGCGGTGGCACAGTGGATAGCGTTGTCGCCTCACAGCAAAAAGGTTGCTGGTTCGAGCCTCAGCTGGGTCAGTTGACATTTCTGTGTGGAGTTTGCATGTTCTCCCCGTATTCGCGTGGGTTTCCTCCCGGTGCTCCGGTTTCCCCCACAGTCTAAAGACATTCGCTATAGGTGAATTGGGTAAACTAAATTGTCTGTAGTGTATGTGTGTGAATAAGAGTGTATGGGTGTTTCACAGGGTTGGGTTGCACCTGAAAGGGCATAATATTTTATGCGTAAAACATATGCTGGATAAGTTGGCGGTTTATTCCGCTGTGGTGACTCCTGATTAATAAAGGGACTAAGCTGAAAAGAAAATTAATGAATAAATGAAGTATAAAATCTGCTTTTATACATACTCAATCTGTCCAGTACTTCAAAATTTGCTAAATAATAAATGCTCATACTAAACTGAATTTAAAAATTAAATTGAGTCATCAAATGAGTCTTGTACTAATTATGCCTGACAAGATTTTTTTGGCATACAAAGTGTTATTGCACTGAATGACAAATCACGGGGGCAAGATTTGACCCATTTCTTTCTGACAGATAAAAGAAATGTCATAAAACTATTACTATGCAGGCCATGATGTCAGTATAAGTTGCATAATTACCTGCAAATGTTTGTTGTACCTTTTCAGATTATAAATCTCTTTGTCGCCGTCATTATGGATAATTTTGACTATCTGACTCGTGATTGGTCGATTCTTGGACCGCATCATCTGGACGAGTTCAAAAGAATCTGGTCAGAGTATGACCCAGAAGCCAAGTAAGACTATCAGTTTCTCTCTAACTTTTTAATATATTTAAACCAGAAGCATCTTCAAATGTGTTTTTGTATTCCAGGGGTCGTATTAAGCACCTGGATGTAGTGGCTTTGCTCAGGAGGATCCAGCCTCCGCTTGGATTTGGAAAGCTCTGTCCTCATCGTGTGGCATGCAAGGTACAGACATGCAAACACAGAGTCATTTGGTATGTTTTCTCTATTTATTTTTTCCTCTCTTACTTTGCTTCTATCTGCTGTTGGCAGAGGCTGGTGGCCATGAACATGCCCCTGAATGCTGACGGTACGGTGACCTTCAACGCCACCCTGTTCGCCCTGGTCAGAACTGCCCTGAAAATCAAAACTGATGGTCTGTTTGGGCAAACACACACTCACATGCTGCATATTCATGCACATCACCTCTGCTTTAGCTTGAGATGATTCATAAAAAAAATGTGCTTTGCATATAAATTATTCAAAACAAACTAAAATGTGACCATAGAATATTAAGAGGTAGTAATAGCTTTTCAAATAGTGACAGGTTAATAACATAATTTGCATTTACACAGAACCAAAGGTTGACATGATCTTGCAGTACCTGTGAAATCTGATGTGGCTGTAATGCCTTGTTCTTAGGGAACCCAGATCAAGAGAACGAAGAGTTGAGAATCATTATTAAGAAGATTTGGAAGAGAACGAAACCCAAAGTGCTGGATGAGGTTATTCCTCCCCCTGCTGGTGAGTTTGTTTCTGCTTTATATTTACTGTAAGTCAGGTCTATTCAATTAGTTTGTCATGGGGGCCTGTTAATGAAAAGCAACCACATTTGAGGGGCTGGAGAGATGACTTACAATATGTGATGACACAACAGTTATATAAGAGCCTATATGCTGTATTATTATTGCTCTTTAATCAGAATCAGAATCAATTTTATTGCCAAGTGTGCTTCACACACACAAGGAATTTGTTTTGGCAACAGAAGCTTCCAGTGTACATAAAGTGACAAGTGACAACACAAAATTAAGTACAAGAAAAGAAAAGGCAATAAACATTAAACATTAAACAGAGATCAGACACCCACGTTGGCTTTTTCTACATTAAAACATTAATATGTTGTATTTTGGAACCACATAACATCACTGTGTTGTACAATGTGTTTTTTTTACAAACATATTCAATTGTTATATTTTCGAAGCTCAATAAAATCAGTGCATTGCTCAAGTAGGCTTCTACATTCAGATTCAGATGTGATTCAGATTCAGATTATGTTTTAAACTGCGTAACAGTTAGGGATGCAACGATTATAGATTTTGGTTGTATGATTATAGTCTGAAGAATAATCATGGTTTTATGGTTATTACGATTATTATGCATTTATTAAATTCAAAACACTACTAGTTTAGAAAATCACAAGAAAACTGCTTATATTTGAATGTGTTGTTTATTGCTGCTCAGTAACCAAATTATACAGCAGAAAATTTTAATAAAAAACAAACAATAGTCCATTTCTCTCTTTGGATAAATGAAAAAGTTTTTGATTTAAACATTAGTAATAATTATACAATGAAAATAAATGACAGAACAATTAATAAATAAAAATAAGAATAAATACAAAATAGTGTTTGTCTAATGTTAATTTAAGCTATATATTAGTTATTAATTTAAATGAACTGTTGTTATCATCTGCGTTCATACATAGATAATCATTTTAATAATTTGTTATAATTCGTCTAACGTATCTTTTGTTTACATTGCACTGAAAGCCACGCATAACTCTCACCGCTACAGCATGAGATCATTTCTATTGTGTGCGTCTGGAGGGCGTGAATGCGTTGAGAAGCCTTTACGATTAACTAACCTTAATGATTTGAAGCGCGGTTAATAGTGAAATCAGCTAATCATTGCATCCCTATTAACGATTTCAGTGCATTGTACAAAAGGCCTTTTCTACAAACATATCCAAATGGTTTCGGCTGTCCACACCACTCGCTTAGTGTCACTTGACTCACTCTCTGCGCAGCCTTCAACTGCAACTCTTGCCGTATTGAACAGATGTACTTCAAACCTATAGCAGCCGTATTTCGACTGAGCTAAAAAAAAATTTGATGTCTTGGTCACACTATTTGGAAGACCGGAACAAATTGCCTCAGGGGCCAGGTTCAGCTGACAGTTGAATAGCCCTGCTGTTAGTACTTAGAAGCACTCTCTAAAATGTAATTCAGTTAGTATAATAATATTTTATATTTTAAAAAATATAGAGAAAATTGAACACGAATCATTGAACATGTATGATTTAATCACATATTCAATTTAAAGATCACAGTGTAGCTTCAAAATACTAATTAATTGTCTTTTTTGTAACCTTTAAATGTTGCTATTTTCCTTCAAAGCACTTTTTCCTTTTAACGCAGGATATTTTTGTTCATTTGAGATAAAATAAAATTTTGTATGGTGGGTTTCTTGTTTATAAACAGCTAATTTAAAAGTTATTTTGCTATCTTGTGCTTGTGAAAATATATTTATACAGAATTTATATGTGTTACTTTAAAATACAATTTTAAATTGTATCTTTTTCAGTTCGGATTACAAATTTGCAAGTGGTTTGTGGCCTTAGCTTATAATTAGTTTCCACTTAAAATACCCTCAGTGGGGTTACAACACTAATTGCAAGAAAAAAACACTTCAAAATTGGTTTCATTTGCATCATTCTGTTACAGAGGAGGAGGTGACGGTGGGTAAATTCTACGCTACATTCCTGATCCAGGACTATTTCAGGAAGTTCCGGAAAAGGAAGGAGAAAGTGGGTCTTGGAGAAGAAGAAGGGAATGGAAACCCTACCGCTCTACAGGTAGATTTCTATCCCAGCTTCTGCACTTTGTTCCTGTAGGTTAATCTGGATACAATAATACCACTGCACACATTTTATGTCCAGCACTTGCACGGATTAAACACAAAGTCAAACCAGTTGTTCATCATGTAATGGGCTCATGCATATCCCACGCTGAGAGATGATCCGCTGGAGCAGACAAAAGTTTCCTCTGTAGAGTTGTGATCTTGGCAGTCTTTATACCCACTATCACCTTACACTCTCTCTGATTATTATTCTCTGTGGGTGAGCTGTCACTGATAGGTTGAGGTTATATGTGTGGGTTTGTGTCCATGCTGCATTCATTTCATCATTCTTACAGTCAGACCCCACCACAAGGACTTTTTTTGTCTACAAAGGTGTAATAAGTTATTTCAAGTGAAATCCATGGAAACAGCATTGTTGCTATTTCTCTTGTTGCTCTACCTGGATTTAAATTCAAAATTTTAGGTTTACAACCTCAGCTTATTTACAGAATCAAAGACTCATGACAGTTTAATGTTTAGGTAATGTGTAAACTCTGTTTTAATGCTGCATGCATTTTTGCATTCTTACAGCTCATTTGCTTTAAGGTGCCACAGTTTGCTTTTCCGTAGTTTACTACTCTTGGGTAGTCAGTTAGGCACTCAGAGTGGTAGTTCCACCACTTAAGTTCACTGCACGCTGAGCCCCAAATTTATGCGCGTTTAATAAACATAAAAAAAATAATAAAAAGAGACATTTAAACACTGCCTTTTGTCCATTGTAAAAACGGTTCAATTTGTGCAGTTTTTCCATATCCACAGCAAAGATTTTATGGGTGTTTTAACAATCAAAATACCGTACAAGTGAAAGCTAGCGTCTACAATGGCCTCTGTGTCACGGTTAGAGGAAGGAGGACCCAAACGCAGAATGAGTGCAGGGGGTGTTTGACTATGTGAAGTGTAAAGGGGGTTAGGTGGAGCACAGTTCTATGGTGAAGAACAGCGTGGCCTGATAGGAGGACACCAGCAGCCAAGGACTCACAGTGGGCAGGACAGGGGCAGAGAGACAAGACACACAGGGCAAACTAAACAAAACACACAAAAAAAAAAAAATAATAATAATTCTCTTAAAAATGAAAGCATAGAAATTAACTAATTAGAATTAACTAATTAATTAATTAGCTCCCTGAAATTTAAGAACTTTTCTCCATATACACTTCCATTCATAGGCACGCGAATGCATCAGACCAGAAACGTAAGCTCATGCATCAGGTTTCGCAGTTTGCTGCGTAGCAAAGTTCAAGCTTGGTGAACTCTGACCTGCGAAATCGCATCACTTGACTATGTGAGACCAATCGGAGATGAAAACATGACCTTTCTGGACAGAAATTTAAAATATGGACCAATCGTTCGCTTTTTAAAAATCTAATCATCTTGTTTAATTTCGCCTCTTTTCGCAGCACCATACTACAGAATTTCACACACTCAAACTCTAGTGTGACCGCAGCTTTACACAGCAAGAAGCAGAAGCACAGTCAATAACCATGTAACATGCAACAATGAACAGGCAAATACATGAGGGAAGAGAGCACAAAATAAAGAGAGGAAAGAACACGAGGAACAGGTGGAAACACTGAGACTAACGAGAACTAGATGACGGCTAAACAAGAGGGCGTGGCAGCTGGAAACATGTGTTTAGACACAAGATAAACATAGACACATAGAACGTAGACAACACAGAAATGACAAGACAGGAAGGGCTCTGACACTCTGATAAACAAATTCAGAATACTTTATGACCAACAAAGTGCGGAATATTAAAATTTGTGGCAATTGTGGCGGATGGTTAAGAATCGTTGGTGTAGCCTACTTTATGTTGGTTTAATTTTCTTGCGTGCGTGCATGCGTGCGTGGGTGCGTGCGTGCGTGTGTGCGTGCGTGCGTGCGTGCGTGCGTGCGTGCGTGCGTGCATGTGGATTCTTTAATACACACCAGACACAATTTGTCCGATAACGAATAAGAAAAAAATGCATACGAATATTTTTTACATTGTGTGCACAGGCAAGTAAGGTAAAACAGCACATATTTCTTCCTGAACAAAGGACTATTGCTCACAATCCAGGTGGGACATGAACCAACAATCCTCAGGTCCAAGCTACACTGTCTTACTTAGGTTTTTTGTCTTGTTTCTAGTCCAAATATCTAACAATTCTTAACTCAAGAAGCAATTTCAGGACAAGCAAAAACACATTGTATTGTTTTAAGAAATATTATGCCAAAATGAAGTGAGTTTTTTCATAAAACAAACTAAATAATCTGCCAATGGGGTAAGCAAAATAATCTTGATTTTCCTTTGACATAAGATTATTTTGCTTACCCCATCAGTAGGCCCACACGAATCTGCGCACGCAGAATTCTGCAGATTTTCCCCAGATTTTCCGCAGATTATTAGCTCCTCGTTAATTCTGTTTATTTACTTGAGTAAATGTGTGTAAATCTATATTTATTCAGGTTTTAAATTAATTACAGTTATATTATTGACTAATAAAAAAAATGTTCATCTGATTTATGCACAATACAGTTTGTACAGTAATTTTTTCTGTCTTGTAGTAGAGATATTATATGAGAGACTTGCTTTGTTTACCAAATAAAGTGGATCTAATTGGATTTGCATTTTAAACATTAAGTAAAAGTTAAAAAGACATAATTTTTTATTTCACATATTACGGTTTTAGTTATGATACTCCCAAAATAATTCCGCAGAAATCCGCAGATTTTTACTAAAATTCTCAGCAGAAGTAGCAAAAAACGTCCGCAGATTCCCTCTGGCCCTACCCATCTGTAGATTATTTTGCTTGTTTGAAGGAACAATGCGCTTCATTTTGGCATATTATAATACTTTTTTGGTCATGTTCAGTAGAAACTGCTTCTTGATTTTATTTATTTTATGATGTTTGGACTTGAAACAAGACCAAACAAAACAAGTAAGAAAAGCATTTTTTTGCAGTGTGTTGATTGCTTTTCTAAAACTTTAGTTTTCCATGACAACTCAACCCACATTTGCAAAATTTAAACATAAACCTGGACATTTTAAGTCTAACACACTTCAGCTCCCTGCCTCATTGGAAATTAAAGAAGCTCATAATCAATATAGATTTAGGATATCAGAAGAAAGGAGCAACCACCCTAATGTATAAAGACAACAATATCTGGATATTAGAAGCCAATATTCTCTACACTCAACAATTTTCACAGATGGTTCAAAGGTGGAAAACACTGTAGCTGCAGCAATGGTGACTGGTCAACATTATGGAATCTGCTTAAAGAATGTTCAATTTTCACAGCTGAAGCCAGTGCTTTACTTTTAGTTTTGGAATATATAGAAAATGTTCAAGAAAAGAAAATCATTTTTACAGACTCCAAGTCATGCCTTCAAATGATGGAATCTTCAAAAAGTGATCATCCTTTGATTAATAGTATTTTAACCAAAGTTTACCATCTACAAAATCAGTTTTATCACATCATTTTTCGCTGGGTTCCAGGACATGTTGAGCTTTCAGGAAATGAGCGAGCTGATGCAGCTGCTAAGAACGCTTTGAAACAAGTGGTAAACAAATGCAAAATTCCTCCTTCAGAGATGAGACCTTTTATCAACGTTTACATTTTAAATAAGTGGCACGAAAAGTGGGATACATTGGAAAATAATAAACTGTATGAAATATCACCTGAGACATTTTAAGACTAGATTTGATCAAATGAATCTTACCAAATGTCATATTGGACATACAAGAATGTGAAGACCCCACTCAATGTTTGTACTGCACAACTCCACCTTACTGTGAAACACATTTTACTGGACTGTTCTGCTTTTAATGATTCCAGAAGACTTTTTTATGAAATGAACATTTTGAAATATTTTAGAATTTTTATCATGTATTAACACTAAAAATATAGATGTTTTATGTATTCATTTGTTTGTTGTTTTTAATTGTATATTTATTATTTAAATGTTTTTGCCATGAAAATAGTCTTGATTGCTGACATGGCATTAAATTAAAAAATGCATTACATTCTATGACAACACACATTTTGAATTTGTGACCCATATTGAATTCAAACCCACAATTTCCAGCTTCGAAGGCTGATGTTCAGTCAAAAAGCATACACAGTGCTGTTTTAAAGCCCATTTTAAACCAATATGACTTTATTCATTTAACTGCTTGGCCACCATTCATCATTTTTTTCTCTTCTAAAATTTCTTCTCTTTGTTTTTGGAAACAGGAACCTAATTGTATGTATTTTGTAATCCGGCTGTATGGAGAGCTGCATATATACTGTGATTCCTCTCTCTTTCCGCGTGCATCTGTGTCAGGCGGGGCTGCGAACTCTGCAGGAACTGGGGCCAGAAATGAGACTGGCCATGAACGAAGATCTAGAGGAGGAAGAGGAGGGTCTGGAGGAGGAGCAAGAGGAGGATGATGCTCATTATAAGGTGCAAGATTTTTTTTTATTAGTCTATTTTCTTTTATGAAAATAGCTATACAAAATGAAAAGTATTTCATTAGTACCAAATAATCAGAGACAGAAGAATTAGGCCATCATTTAGAGTAATGAGGAACTTCTTAGTCTATAGAGACAGATGGAAATTTGAGTATCAGGTTTAATCTGACAGTAGAATATCAGGTAACTGAATAGTGCTGAGGATTGTTTGAGGATTGAGGGTAGTGTTTGTGATGTGGCTTAGTTAAGTAATTTGTCAGACAAAGCACAATTTTTGCAACACAGCTGTCAGTTTGTATCCGTAGGGACCATTTACGCAAAAATGTAAAAAAAAAAAAGAAACTGACAACATGTTAAGCATTTTGGCCATTCATTTGCATGACAAGTGTTTTGAATTCCTGATAATGCAGACTTTTGAAAATGGTCCATACAGTATGTTCATATGAATCTTATGTTCATTATATTGGCTTGCTCGTTCAAACTACTTATTTAAAATAAGCTCAAACAACACAATTCTTGAGATTTCATTGGGACAACTTTTTTTTATGTTTAATGCACATAAATTTGTGAAAATTGTTAAGTTAACTTACCCAATTTGTGTTGGGACAACATGAATGAATTGTGTGGAACCCTGCATTTTTTAAAGTGTATGCAGGTATGCTTGAGATTTTGCATTAAATTTGCATGATACATTTGCCTCTCTGTAGATGAATACAGACATTGCCAACTACTGGACTGGCATAAAAAAAGACAGTTCTAGTTATAGTTTTTGCAGATCCATGTGAATGGGTGATCATCATGAAAACATAGTTATGTGTATGTACTTATCAAAGGAAACACTTTTATGTTTTTAACTCATCGCTGCCATATACTGTAGCCACACAAAAGTCTACGACCCAGGTGGGACTTGAACCCACAATCCCCAGCTCCGGAGGCTGATGCCTTATCCATTAGGCCACTGGGCCTAGTTTATCAACAAACTCTGTTTCAGTATAACCTAATCAAATATCATTTTTATATGCACATTTGATGCTCAAGAAGCATTATATGGCTTATTACAAAATAAGTAATATGATCCACAAACAGTAACCACCCTGTATTTTAAAATCAATGGGGGAGAGAGCCTTCTCTGTTGCTACACCCAGGTTATGGAATCCTCTCCCTTATTCTGTTCTCCACACTAGCTAGCTTTAGGAAGATGTTAAAAACTCATCTTTTTAAGACTGCATTTTTTTATTATTGATCATCCTAATGTTTATCCTTGTATTTTTGCATTTTGTATTATTATTAAAATGTTTTCAGTAATGTAAATCTAAATTTAGCTGCATTACTGTATGTCCACAAATTTTATTGTAATAAGATATTAATGGCACTTTTCCCTGCTCTCCTAGAATGAAAATGGCTACGCACACACTGAGCCCTTAAGCAGAAGCCGACGCTCCTCTTTGGCCACTACTCCCAGTGGCGGCCCTGTCCCTGTCCCAGGAGATGGCATCTTGAATGGGGGACTGGGACGTAGGAGCTCTCTTGCAAAAACACTGAACGGGAATGGAGCTCTGGAGAACGAGAACTTCAGGAGAAGAGACAGCATGCGCTCCTCTATTCATTACCAACACAAGAATGGTGTGATTGACCAACTGCCCAAGAGGTAAATGTGTCTTTTTTTGTACATTTTCTCTTTATGTTAAATATTAGTAATGTATTTTATTTATGTTTGTTTGTTTGTTTGTTTGTTTAATAGACCATCATACTACAAATATCCAAGGTAAGCATTCAGCACAGCACAGCATCACCCAGTAGATCTCTCTGTGTTCCTGTCTCCTGCTGACTGTCGCTTTCCTCTTTTCCCCCCCAGGAGAGACTCCAGGGACAGATTCTCCTCTCCTCTTTCTCGGAGAGAGGAAGGTGGTGAGTACCCTGGAGAGCAGCGCTTCTATGGAAAAGATGAGGACAGCGAGAGTGTCATCTCGAGAGAAAGGTACCTAAAAAACCTCACTTGTGCGTAAATTAATGAACTCATTTCGATGATTCATTGCCGCAACGTGTTGCTATTTTCAGACCAACGCAACCTTAGTTTTCTCATTGTCCACCATGTTGTTTAAATAGCAAATTAATCTGCGCCACTTTGTGGACTCATGGGTGTTTCAGTCTAGACAATAGATGTGTTAAGGTGCATTGTTGGCGCGTTGCTATTTTGAGAAACTAAAATAGACTGCTCAATAGACCAGCTGAAAGAAAGTCTAAAGTCCAGCGCAGAGCGCTTTAGTTGAGTGTCTCACTAACACTGCTTAAAACACGCAGGATGTAGACCAATACGCAAATATGTTTACAAAGGAAAAAGAATTAAAGGAATAAAATATTGCAAAAATTATTACTTTCTACATAAATATAAAAAACACTGCTTTCACATAGGTTTCCTCCGGGTGTTTCCAACCTAAGAGGTGGACAAATCTAAGCTTGTTTTTAATAAAACAAATATACATATGCATATAATAAATAATACTACTAATAATAATAATATTATACAAAAGCAAGTTGGCATGAATAAAAAAGCCTCCTGAGATGAAGGCATGGAGGCAATGGTTTTTATATTTTTGTAGACAGTAATAATTTTTGCAATATTTTATTCTTTTAAATCTTTTTCATTTGTAAAGATCTTTGCATAATGCTGTACATCTTGTGTGTATTATCTAAGCAATGTGTAAGCGAGGCTCTCAACTAACATGCTCTGCGATGGACTTTAGACCTGCTTTCAGCTGGTTTTCTTTTTTAGTTCCTTAAAATAGCAACACACCAACAATGCGCCTTAACACACCTCTTTTCTGGACCAGAACACCAGTGAGTCTACAAAGTGGTGCAAATGGATTTGCTATTTAAACAACTTGGCAAAAAACTGGAAAATTAAGGTTTCACTGGTCTGAAAATAGCAACACGTGTAGGCAAACTCTTCTTGCGCCTTATTGCGCTGAATGTATGATAGGGCCCTGAGAGCTTCACTAGATCCTCCATCAAGTGACAGTGACACTTATATGTTACCCTTGACCACAAATCCAGTCTTAAGTTGCACAGGTAAAATGTTGGCAATAGCCAAACAAAACATTGTATGAGCCAAGAATTACTAGAATATTAACTAAATGTCATGTTCCATTAATATATTTTATAAATGTCTAATATATTTGATTCTAATATATTTTATTGTTATTGCTAAGAACTTAATTTGGACAACTATAAAAAAAAAAATTTCACTGTTTAAATTTAGTTCAACCCTAGGATTAAAGATTTGTTAAGTAGTTGTATCGTGGCCAGATATTGTCCTATCCTAACAATCAAACAAACCATGCATCAGTGGAACGCTTATTTATTCAGCTTTTAGATGATGTATCCTTATCATTTTTGTGGTCCAGGGTCTCATATTTGATTGCGCAGAGTAATTAAAGCCTATGGTATGTATTGCCTAGGTATTATGCCATAAATGTCACACCGTTGTTGTGCATCATAAAGGTGAAATGCACTTTTTTGAAATATAAGAAATGTAATTATTGTTGTTAATGAATAATTTAGTCCCTTTATTACAGTACATACCTCGGGTCATGGATGACCCTTTACACTTTTTAATATATGTTTAAATGGTTTAAATGATTTTGTGTATGTTAAAGGGTTAATAGCATATGATAAAAACAGAATATGCATATTAAAAAAAATGTTTCCATTAGGCATGGTTATCCAGAAGACAGCACAATTTTCCCAGGACACAGAGACATGTATGATGGACACTCTATGAGACACCCTGTCTATGGAAATCATTATGGAAACAGTTATGGAGACGGCAGAAGAACAGCAAGGAGACGCCTGCTGCCAGCAACACCTACAGGTAAAATCAATTATTCATAATATTGCTTCAAGGTATAACAAATTTTATCTTTCTGTTTCACTCCATATTTTCTTTATGTTTTAGGGAGAAAGGCTTCATTTAACATACAGTGTTTAAGAAGGCAAGGCAGCAGCGATGATCTGCCCATTCCAGGAACATATCATCAGAACTCGCCACCCTGTAGAGCACGCTCACAGGTAACATCATCAAATAATATAAAACAGTCCATGGCACAATACTTAAGAAGATACTGTTTTTGTTCTTATAGCTTACTAAAATTACAGCCGTTTCACAAAATGCACATATGACAATGACAGTTTATTTATATAGCACAATTAAAAACAACCCAAGTTGACTAATGTGCTTCACGATATCTAATAAAACACGAACAACAAAAATAAATCAAAGACAAAAGCAAGTAAAAAAAAATTAATACAAAGAATAAGAATGATAATAATAAATAAAAAAAATACTAAAAACATTTACCTGGGGGGCGTCACAGGGGCGAAGTGGGCAGCACGATTGCCTCACAGCAAGAAGGTCGCTGGTTCGAGCCTCGGCTGGGTCAGTTGGCGTTTCTGTGTGGAGTTTGCATCTTCTCCCTGTGTTCACTTGGGTTTTCTCCGGGTGCTCTGGTTTCCCTTTACAAGTCCAAAGACATGCAGTATAGGTGAATTGGGTAACCTAAATTGTCCGTAGTGTATGTGTGTGAATGAGTGTGTATAGATGTTTCCCAGTGATGGGTTGCAAATGGAAGGGCATGCGTTGTGTAAAACATATGCTGGATAGGTTGGCGGTTCATTCGGCCATAGTGACCCCAGATTAATAAAGGGACTAAGTCGAAAAGAAAATGAATGAACTTTTACCTGTTGAAAAAACTGTAAAAATATGAAATAAAACCCAGTTCATGTGCTTTGTCAAACAGGAAAGTGTTTAACTTTGATTTAAAAACAAGCACTGATAGTGCCAATCTAATGGAAAGGGGCAAATCATTCCAAAGTTTAGGAGCAGGTACAGAGAAGGCTCTATCACCTCGACGTTTAAGCCTAGACTTAGGTATCAACAGAAGTCTCTGATTACATACTCAGATTTAGACAATTCACTTTGATTTTATAGTGGTTTTCGTTTTTATAGGGACTTGTTTTAAAACAGTTTCCATTCATTCATTTTCCTTCGGCTTAGTCCCTTTATTCATCAGGGGTCGCCATAGCGAAATAAACCATCAACTTATCCAGCATGTTTTACACAGCGGACGCCCCTCAGCTGCATCCCAGTACTGGGAAACATCCATACACACTCATTAGTCAATTTAGTTTATTCAATTCACTGTTATGATCAACACAGGTCTAGGGTAATACGTGGAAAGCAACAACATTGGTTTAATTTATACAAAGAGCACTAAACTTGGACCAGTCACAACACCACAAACAGATTATTTGCCAAAATAACAAACAAAACAGGGTTCTGTCTGGGATTTAAACCTGTAAATAAACTACAAGAAAACAATGATGAATATGAAGAAAACTACACTGACTCCCTGACTGACTTCAAAACAGGAGAAAAATTCCAACTAAAACACTGGCCGTCCACATCCTTCCTGCCTTCTGGAGAAAAAGCAAAAGTAAGAAATCATAGTTTAAACAGTGGTAATGCTGTTAGCAACAACAGAGCTAAAATACCAGTCATCAACAAGTCAGACAACAATCTCAACAATTCAACTGTTCAACAGTTCACAACAACTAGTAAAGTATAATCTGAAACCCAGTTAGTGCTCTGGAGAAAGGTTCATTTCTAGCTCCTTTCTTAACATCTAAGTGTCTGGCCTCTGTTATTTTAAATGTCTGTCCAGAGAGGTCATGTTTTGATCTTCAGTTGGTCTCACGCAGTGAGGTGATGCGATTTCGCAGGTCAGAGTTCACCAAGCTTGAACTTTGCAATGCAGCGAACTTGTCGCACGAGCTTGCGTTTGCAGTCTGATGCATTCATGTGCATATGAATAGAAGTCTATGGGGAGAAAATTGCAGTGTGACCGCAGCTTCACTCCTCTATGGTAAGTGGACACAGCTGGAGGAA
>CAIGQZ010032240.1:7859420-7887271 GCA_903798205.1 Danio tinwini | reverse complement strand
TATTATATTATATTATATTATATTATATTATATTATATTATATTATAAATAATTTATTTACACCTGCTTAAGAACTGTTCTAATGCCTCTAACATGCGGTCTGTATGCAGGAATTAACATAATATCTGAGTAGCCGAGGTGGGGATGGGGCTCCACTTGGTTTGTGCTAGGAATAATAATAATAATAATAATAATAATAATAATAATAATACACTTTATTTTTATGTAGCTCCTTTAAAAGTAGCATCTCAAAGCACTTTACAAACATATATAAAGTACAGAAGTAAAAGATACATGCAAGAATACACACATGAATGACTAGACAAAATATTTAGTGTGTAAACAAGATCCAGCGTGTTTGTCCCTCTTGTAACAAAGTGGAAATTTTGATGGAATTCAGGGAGTAATGTTTTGAGACTCACATGGCTGAAATCTCCCTCAACAATAAAAGTCTAACAGGGTGAGTGTTTTGTAACCCACTGTTGTCCTATATGAGTGCCTCGTTAGCTTTAGTACTAGCGCTTGGAGGAATGTACACCCTAACTACAAATACAGTGAACTCCTGTGGGAAATAAAAGATCTGCGTTTAGCAGTCATAAACTCCACCAGCGATGGGCAGTAACTAGAGACCAGTAGAGAAATTGTGTAATATATTTTGTAGATGTAAACAGACCCCTCGCGCACCTTACCATACATCTTTTGACATGAAACACAGAATCTAGAGGCTGTCTATATGGCAGTGTCCGAAATTATGTTATTCAGCCATGTCTATGTAAAAACATTATACAGTGCTTAGCATATATGAGTACACCCCCCACAAATCTCTCATTTAAATCAATATTTTCTATAGGTTGCTTTACAACATTAATGTGCATATACATTAGATTAGTCAGTACTGAAGCCAAATCTGTAGCTTATCTAACAAAATAACTTACAATAATGGTTCAAAAATTAGTAGGCCAAATTTATGTTATAGAAAAATATTAAATAAACTTTTCAAAAATAGTAAAAATCAAGAGAAACAAAAAAATATGTACAATTTTGTTGAAATGTTGTAGTTTGTAATTGTTTTGCATTGTAAATATGAATTTAAATGTATTATCTTTCCATTTTTAAAGATGTTCTGTGACTAAAATGTTATCTTAATAAATTTATCTGTTTAATAAATCTGTTTTGTTTAAATGCACCAATGTAAATTACCCATATTCACTGATAAATGGATTAAATATTCATTTTCAAAATGGGGTGTACTCATATATGCTGAGCACTGTATGTATAATAATACATTTTTTATAGGTTGTAGTATAAAAAAGTAAAAGGACATAGATAATAACCAATGTGTGAAAACAGGGTTTAAACTCCCTAATTATTGGTTGATCCCCCTGAAGCATGTCAAAAACAATATGTGAGGGAGTCTGGAAAATAGTTTGCACTAATATGTATCTGAAATAATAATAATATTATTAAATTAATATAAAGTTGACCCCCTTATAATGGTTCATACCATTGCCAATGCACAATCACGATAAAAATATTTAGTCTGTGGTCTGAAACAGGCAGATCTAGCCCACTGATAGAGACTTTTTTGTCAATTATGTGTATCTACATATAGCCTAAAAGTAAAGTCAATTTAAACTATAGTGTGTATATTAATAGACAACTTTGCTCACACATGGAAGTTTTACAGTAAACAGTAAGTCCAATTTTTATGAGCATCCATTTATTAATGCAGGGACTCAAACGTGTCCCCATTCAGCAAAATTCTTAATTTAACATAAAAAAATGAATGACAAAATTTGTTGTTTTTTACCCAGACATTTAAAAAGAACATATTTTAGAGCAGTTATCAGAATATTGTAATACCGTGGTATTTTTATCCATAGTTATCATACTGTCTGAATCTTATACCGGCCCATGCCTAATTCCAGAATCCAATAATTATCCATAAAAATACAAAAATAAGTTAATTGGATTCAAATATATTAATTTTGTTTTACTAAAGCACAAATATTAATTCAATTCAATTCACCTTTATTTCTATAACGCTTTTACAATGTAGATTGTGTCAAAGCAGCTTCACATAGAAGATTATAGTAAATTGAAACAGTATCAGTTCAGTTTTCAGAGTTTAAGTTCAGTTTAGCTCAGTTCGGTGTGTGTTAATAATCACTACTGAGAGTGATTGGTGAAACTTCACCAATGTGCGAAAGTGAACAATTTTAAAAAACCTCGAGAGAAACCAGGCTCAGTTGGGCACAATTATTTTACACAAATATTACTATTGCTAAAAAAACTGCATAATTCCCAGCCTGCTGATAACCTGTTTTATAATGGCCCGATTCCACTGAGTGGTACAGTACAGTTTGGTACACTTTTATGGCAGTTTCCACTGTCAAAAAAGACCTAAAAGCAAACTGTACCATGCCACTTTTTGGGTGCCCTTTTGAAAGGGTATCTAGCAAAACAAAAGGAACTAGATGTGCAGCTGAATGCTATTGGTTTACAGGGATACGTCACTAGCTTGTGCACAAGCCAGGAGAATGAAAACAAAGGAAGCGCCTTTTTTAAATACACAGCTGAGACATTACACCGTAATAATATATACATATAATAACACACCGTGGTCAACCTAAGGTCAAACAAACCTTGTCATCATTTTGATGAACAGCCACAAAGCCAAGTAGAGCAGAATCTACCCTGTGCCCCATAGTTGTTTACAAGGCCGTCTAAAGCATGAGCGGTTTCACTTTCTCGCTTGCACTCGCCGCGTGTCTACATTTGAAATAACAAACTTTTTGAGATGATAATAATAACGTGAAGTACTTCTAACATACGATCCTTTCAGAAACAGACAATTTCGAAAATTTGAAAGAAGTCAAAAAAACAAAGGAGCAAATGATTCTTTTAGCAACCTAAAACATGAAGTTTTTATTATTACCCGTTTTAATTATTATCATCCCCTTTTGGACTATTATGAACTCAGAATGACAGAATTACTTTCTAACAGAGGTTACATGTGCTGGTGAAGATTAAAGATACAGATGAGAGGTTTGCACTGACTGGGCTATATGTTGTGTGTTGTTTTTGAACCCAAATAAGGACTAAACGTATGCTGTGTGTAGTTTTTCTGTAATTGTTAATATGTCAGAGACTCTAAGGGGCTGTATGTGTTCATATATGTTACATTTATTTGTTTATTTTATATAAACACAGACGTTACAGTAGGCTATTTCATACTGATTGATCTGCAGTTACATTCAAATCATGTTCATAGTAAGCTTAGTAATGATCATTTATACAAAAGCATCTGCTTTGTGAGAAGTACTTCTCATATGATATGTGAACGACCCGTACAGCTTTACTTTGACATTTACTCGAGTGAGAATGACGTTAACTGAAACTTTCTGTCCTACACCACGCCCGCCATTGGTACCCTTTTGGCAGTGGAAACGCAATCCTGATAAAGGTGACCCGTACTGACCCGTACTGTACCACTCAGTGGAAACGGGCCATAACAGTTAGTTGCTTATACTAGTTCTTAAGGCTCCTAGTTGCCTGTTAATGCAACCGGCTCCATCTTTTCTTCTTCCTCAGGTCTTGATCTCTGAGGGCTTAGGTTTGTATGCCAAGGACCCAAAATTTGTAGCCTTTGCCAAGCGTGAGATTGCAGATGCCTGTCACATGACCATAGATGAAATGGAGAGCGCCGCGAGTGACCTCCTGAACAGAGGAGGCTCTGAGAAAAGCCAAAAGTTCCTGAACCACACAGACACAGGGCTCGTATACAGCGACGAGGAGCCCATCAGGAGCCACGAGGAAGAGGAGCTGGCAGACGAAATGACCTGCGTTACATCTTTTTGAAAAACAGAATAAAGAGCCAATCAGGACAGCAGTGGGCGGAGTTACAAAACTCCCGACTGACCAATCACATGTTGATGCTGTGAAAGAAAGCAGCTCTGGCGTACCTTTCATCTTTAAATGCAGATCGCTGAAAAGACTCTTTTTATAAACTGTTGAAAATGTCAATTGTTTTTAATATGTTGAAATGTGTTTTTATTCTCTTGTTTTTGTCTGTATGGTTTATTTTTAAGCATCATTTACAGAGGGAAATGCACAAACACAGTATTTTTAATTATTCGATTGAATAATTTTAATAACGAAGAGCCAAAATAATCTGAATCATTATTTTTGTCTTGCATTTTGTGTATGTCTGTGTATTTTTTCCATTTTTCTACAATAGGCTCCAGTTTGCTTAATCGTCTTTGGATCTTGAAATGGGTGGAATCTACTCCATTTTCAACTTAAAATAGAAACATCGTCATGAAACAAAAAGCAGACTGTTTAGGAGCAAAAAGATCCTGCATTGTGTTGCGTTTACAGAGCCTGGCTGGAATTTCAAGTATTTTTGATTTTTTTTTTCTTTTTTTAGACAGTGAAACATAATTTGTTGTATTTTTGTTGTTGTTTAATCTTTTTATATTGGTTGTTTTCATTTTTTATTCCATTTCCTGCAGTTTCATACAGTGATTGACTTTAAAACACTGCTGACATGCCAAGCCACTTTAGTTTTTTTCACTGATCATGATAGCCAAGTTTCAGTGACCCATTCATTAAGAGGACAGTGTGTCCCATTCATTCTGTGCATTCAATAAAAATTACAGAAAATCTGCTAAAAATAAATGACCACACGATATAGATGGGATCGTGTCAGTTCTACTGCTTCTCTATGTAATCCCCAACACTTGCTCCCTCCTTCAGCAATTAATGTATATATTAATGAACCCACTTAACATGTAATATTAACAATATCTAAAGATTTATATGTGAGATTGAATGAAAGTTTATTTATTAAAATCTGAATGATGTTTGTAAACAAATATAAAGATGAAATGTTTTGTTTTTTGTTTTTTTTGTGGTTTTTTTTAGTTTTTTTGTGTAAAATGTGTGTTCCTTTGGTTCCTAATTGTGTTTACTCTTTGTCATCACACGTTCACTACTTGACAAAAGTCTTTACATCAATCTCAGTTGTAAGAGCAACAAAAAATTACTTGACTTTTAGTTGATCATTTGGAAAAGTGGCAGAAGGTAGATTTTTCTGATAAATTGTCTGTTGAACTGCATCCCAATCATCACAAATACTGCAGAAGACCTATTGGAACCTGCATTGACCCAAGATTCAGAGAAATCAGTCAAGTTTGGTGAAGGGAAAATTATGGTTTGGGGTTACATTCACAGAGACTCATACACAATATAAAAAAGGAGCCAAATGTAGCAATTTAAGTTCTGAAAACATTGAAATGCTTAGGAAACAAATGGCAGGAGATAGCTACATATACTGTATAAAGGCACACGTTTATTTTTGTATGCACACATCCTGGGTTTTTTAATGTACATTTTTGTGTGAGTTACAGTATAAGCTGACTGATGCATTATATTTTGTTACTGGAAGGCTTCCACATTGAGACCAGAAACGATGGCTTCAATTATAGTTGTGCATTGTGGGGGTGGAAACTTTCTGTAGCCTTACTGGCCATTAAACAACTGCTGCACCTCTTTATCTTTATCTAAATCTATGAAAAATGTTCTACATCATTACTCCTTTATGAAAGTTAAGCATTCTTCACAATAGTAGTGAGGGATGCTGAAGCGCATGAGCTTTGCCACTGAGACAATCTCATAACATGTACAGAAAACCTCTAATTAGTGTTTTCATTAGCAGCAAGAAGAACAAGACAGCTGCAGTGCTTTTGGGCTTCAAAAACTGGAAGAAGAAAGTGTGGGGGAAAAACATACGTTTTAAATTTTATTAAGATTATTTTTTGTGCTTATAGGTTCCTAAGACTCTAGAAGACATTTTTTATATCCAAAAATATATGTTCTATAGATCCCATATGATATAGAGTTCTCTATATCTCTTTTTATATACAGATTTATGAAAAGTATGTTTTGTGTGTAATGTTAACCATTGTGCATTGATAGAAAATAAAAAATGATAATATTGACAGTCTAGAAAAAATTATATACATAAAGTATGAATAATTAATTGTATATTATTAATACCCATGGGAAATTCTGACTTACTGGTTTTGTTCAAAGTATAAATATATTTATTTACTTTTTTTTCCCACAATGATGCCTCATGTACATCGTGTTATTATCTTTTAGGAAAAGCCTGTGTCATTTCCATTCAAAAAAAAAAAAAACTTGCTAGTTGAATAATTGTAACTTTAAGTCAAAATGCAAGGGGTATGAATAATTTTGAGTTTCATTTGAACATTTATTTTATATATATTTATTAACCTCCTGTGAAATTTTATTTATTTTTCAAATATTTCAAATAAAAGTGATGTTGAATAGAGCAAAAATTTTTTTACAACTTTCATATTTCCTATAAAAATAAATAATTATATATATATATGTGTGTGTGTGTGTGTTTTTTTTTATTTTATTTTATATTTAATTTATTTTTTCATCTGTATAACATTTCTTTTAGTTTGGCTTTGACTGGTAAAAAAATGTAAAGCAAATTGTAATGTTTAATAATTATTATAAATATAATAATTAGGGATAGACTCTATAAAACCTACAGACTCTATAAAACCTACCTCATTTCTGAAATATTTTCATGTTAGCATTTCTCTTTATTAAACGAGTATTTATTTCCCCCCTCTAAATATAGTGTATGAGTCATCATTGTCAGTCCATCTCTGTATAGTTACATTCCACAAGAACATTTTATTTAAACGTTCCTCAGTCTATGATAGATCTTAATAAATCTAGTGTAGGGTAATTATGACGTGTTAACTATTTATATGGCTCTGTGGAATCTTGAGCTACTGTAGCTCCAGGATGCAGGCTATCTTGTCCTATCATTCTGATACAGATATCATAACTGTTTTGTTAATGTTGTTGAAGTCCTTAAGTTATTCCCAAAAGGCATCTCCGCCAAATGAAACGATCTAATTCACTCTCCGCACTCAGTGGTTTGTGTGATCAATCATGTTCATAATTTACGGCCTCTGCAGCACGAGCAGCAGCCTCGTCGTTGAAAACAACAACAAATTGGAAGGTAAACAACATATTCGAAGGCATCCTTAAAGACAGAGATAAAACTATTGTATAAAGTGTGCCAGGTTACTGATCTTCCTGCTCGACTTTGTGATCCGCGTTGGTCGGTCGATCCATCCGCTCTTTGCGCACCAAAAAACGCCTTCTCGAAGCGCGTGACGCAACTGGAGCTGTTCCGCCGACTCTCAGTCTACCCCCGCGGGCTGTTCCGCTGCCATTACTCGCCTCCCCCCGATTGTAGCTATTTCTCCTATCTACGAGCAGGCGACTAACATGGATATTGCAAATCAGGTATGGCATTTTGATATCCGAATTATGTTGGTGTAATATTGCGGTGTTTATTACGCACGTGTTTGTCGTTTGTCTTTCAGTGAGAGATTCATTGTAGACGCTTAGAAATTACACTGGAAATTTCTTATAGGGAGAGGTGCCCCTGGTGATGCCCTCCGTCGTTTCACTAATAATGAATTTCTCTGGTGAAAAATTATATTGTCGTTTTTAACGCATGATTTGCGTTATAATTTTTGTGTGATATTTCAAACGGATACGATGAGATTTGCTGTATAAACAGAGGGTGGTGATACAAGCAGTTACACAGTCGCTAAATACACATTTTTTTGTCTTTATTATCAAAATATGGTTTGTAATGTTACGTTTTGTTTTGTGCGAACGTGTAATATCAAATCAAAGCGACTTCTCGGGGCCCTTTATCACATGCAGATGCGCTCGTGGAGCTGCTCTTTAAAATGGCAGCTGACTTTCATCCCAACACTGTGGCTGTGTGACTTTCAGCTCCCAGCACAGTCCCTTCTATCTTTTTCCTACATTAATATTAGGCTGAATAGACAAAGTTATGCACCACAATCAATTGGTTATTGTGTTTAAATGTACAGAACATCATTAAGGTTAGATACACATTTTTGCAAGGCGATGCAAGCTGCATTCATGTGTAAGCGAATATTATATATTGCAATGAATAATTAAATTGCGTAAAGAGGACTCCTAAATCGATGTATTGATTTTTTTTTTCTTCTCGTGTGGTGTTTGAAGGAGGACCATCCACACGAGCAAACAATGGTGTCGTGTGAAACCGCACCTTCCTACGCCACTATAGCCTTAATGTCCGAATAAAATTGGTATTACGCAAATATTTCCAAATATCATAAAACACGCCATGCATGAAGCAGCAGAAACGGCCACATCTAATATATTTGCACTTAACGAAAAGCCTTGCATTTTTCCCCCATACTGCTTGAGACGAGAGCCATCATTTCTCTTAGATTTTGGTGTGCAAAATGGTTTCAGAAATCTCCCTGGTTTGCTCTTCGGCGTCTCCGTGGCTAGGAGATGGCGGTGATGCGCGCGCAGGGATGCTGAGGTTCACGGTCCTCCGGTCCCTTTGCTTTGATTCAAGCGTTAAATACACAACGATACGTGGGAGCTGCTTCAAAATATACATTGGCTCTTATAAGCATAGAGGCCTGTTTGTGAAATGAGTCATCTTGGTGAAAACAGCATCTGTTATATACCTAGTATCTAGCTATCTAGATACTATCTAGTAGCAGCTGGTACTGCAAGCTACTGAAATGTTTGTGGTGCAAATAACAAAAACAAAAATCCACTAATCCATGAATGATGTTACCAACAATAAAGAATTCATACTTCACGGTAATCACTTATGTTAAAAAAGAAGAGAAATGAAAACAGAAAAATCATACAACACTATTTAACAAGGAGTACATTAGATGGTGTAATGTTATCTAAACCGATGATGACCTTCTGGTTAAAATCAGTCACCGCAGTCATCATTTACAGTACGTACAGTACGACAAATGCTTTCAGTTAATTCAGTAGACGAGATTAAAGGAATGAAAATTCTGTCATCGTGTTGTATTCAAGCCTTTCCTTGCAGCAAAGTGCCATTGACAATTTGGCTAAATTATTGGGGAGAATGATTGTATTATGAATTACAAATGAGACCTAGATCCTTTATTATTATCAGTTATTTTACTGCCGATATTTTAAGTGATTGTTCCCCCCAAAATGAAAATGATGTCAATACTTACCCAATGCAAATGAGTGAATCAGAGAAAGTAGAAGAAAAACCTATCTTTTTATGTGTTTGTCTACTATGCGTCTCTCCATCTAATGTTTTTTCACGTTCTTCTTTTGACAGTTGGTTGCCCAGGGGCAGTTCAGGGTGCTGAAAGTCCCATTGGGCTTCATCAAAATCTTACAATGGGTAAGTAAAAATATTGTGTCCTTTTAGTGCTTAAATTAATCTCATCCATTCAATTTGCTTGCTTAAAATTGGAACTCTAGATTTGAACACATATGTTCCTGATATCAAATTTACTCATAGTTATTTTTCAAATTACAGCCACCTCATCATGTCTACAACAACTACCACTTGTTTATCAAAAATGCATACATTCACTAGCAATGGGATTAACAATACATGTCATAATCTGATAAAGCTGTAATGATTTGCTTTTGAGGGGTTGGAATATTGCTTCTATCCAAACACTGTTTTCGTAAGTTTGGTTTGGAAGATCAGTTCTTAACAATTGTTATGAGTAACTATTTTGGTGTTAGCTTACTTCTAAAAAAATTGTATATAAATTATATATATAAACAATATGTTACCGGCAATGTGTAAAATCTGGCATGCCTAGGAAATATATAGAATGCCTAAAATTGAACATCAAGGTTTGAAATGATTGCTACTTTAAAAAATGCCAAGATATTCTATAGAATGCTGAGTTGCCGTGCAGCAATGTATGTAACTGGCCTACCCCCAAAATTTTTTCGCCCACTGATGTTGGCGGTGATGCTTGGGTCGTTGTTTGATGATGGTGATCTAAGCATGTGAGTGTTAAAGATTATTGTAAGACAAGCGTATTGCCGGTACAAGGTTCCACTTACCACATCACAGACATTACTGTAACAATTATTCTATCTCAGCTCTGCTGTCATTGCTTTTTCAGTAAGAAATGAACATATGCTTTATTTCATATTCCTTCCACTTTAAAATACGTATTGATCAATAAAGGCTTTTGTGGTGCTCTTCTGACAATTTGTCTAAATGATACTTGTTATTCTATATAATGCCTAGAAATTGTATAGAATGACTAGGAAAAGTATGCAAAATCTTCATAAAAGATGATATTTCATACTTTTCTTAAAACAACAGGCATTCTGTACATTTCCTAGACATTCTATACAATACCGGGATTTCATAGATTGTATAGAATGTCTAGGAAATGTACAGAATGCCTGTAGTTTTAGGAAAAGTATGCAAAATCTTCACAAAAAATGATATTTCATACTTTTACTAAAGTTACAGGCATTCTGTTCATTTCCTAGACATTCTATACAATACCGGGATTTCACACAGTGCCGGTAACATATTGTTTGTATATTCTAAATGAATAATTTTAATATATCTGTAATATATCTTTATTAAAAGCACATTGATTTGTGTTTCTATGAAGCATTGCAGTAATAACATTTAAGCACAACTCATATGCTAATTCATTTGAAATCATACATTCATTTTTTTGACTTTTAATGAAAGTTAGCACTTATTATTTCTGGCTTTTAAACTCTTTCCAGTTTTCAATTTTTTTTTGTAGCAGCCTGGGGAAATAAAGAACATTTTACCTCATATAATCTGTAACATCATAATAAAACATTTTTACTTTTTTTACATTTCTCTATTATTTTGTCATAAATATTTTTTTAAACATTAACATTTTCTACGTACACCCAAAGCTGGGGTTACAGTATATGGAAAGTTTAATCAATTTATTTCTCAGTATATGCTTTTTAAAATGTTTGTACTATGTAGATCATAAGCTGTTCTGCCTTCAAAAAGACATGCAAGTCTTCCATCTTCCAAAAAACTATTTCTCCAAAGTGTGAAAACTCCAGGCTAAACATGTCGAGTAAAAGGATTAGTGTTAGCAAACAAAACATGTTCAGTGGAACAGTGCAGATAAAATACAGCACAGCAGCAGTATAATATCTCACACAAGAAGACTGGACAGAAACCAAATCAAAATAAACCAGAGAAATGTATGAGTCGTTGTAAGCTTGATACTGATGATGAATGTAATGTATTATCTGACAGAATCTACAAAGCACTAGATATATTACAGGAAGGCTGCAAAAATCTAAATACTTGCTTACTTAGGCCACAGGATAGAGCCATTAGACAACAAAAAAACACCTGTGTACACAAAGACTGGATTATATTGGAAAGCATACAGTGAATTGTATAAGCTATATTTAGCCTGTCAAAAACCTTGCATAAAAAAGGGTTTAAAAACCTGTTTGATTGAAAGATAGTTTACCTGGAGAGCATCACATACAAATTGAAGGCAGAGGAGGAACTACAAAGAATGAAGCATATGGGCATCATGGCAACGCAAACTGAGTGGGTCAACAGCATGGTCATAACTGTGGTTACAGCAAAGATATGTCATAAATGCAACACAAAGAGCAATACTAAGTAATAAAACGGGAGCACTGTCCAAGGCTCAGAAAGGAGGAAATGGTTTCAAGAATCGCAAACACAAAGCAAAGTCGCTTTCGAAGGAAGCGCGTTCACTTGATGGCCATATTTGCTACGCCTCCAGACAGCTATTTCAGGCATACATGACCAAGTCCTGCCTAATTGAATGTAGGAATAGTGAAATCTCCAAAACTCAGGGACATTTTTTTGAAAATCAGCTTTAAAAGCTGACATAAATGCTGTTAAAGAATGCATATTTCAAGTTGGTTCAGCCAATATGTAGTCCTAATTACAAGTCTTGTGCTTTCAGTTACAGTATAAGTGACAGTGTATTTACCAAATGGTGACTGTTTTATTTAGTGTATTTGACCATATTGTAGACTGCAGTTTCTCCTATTCAAATACTGTAAACCTTCATGCTATACCTATAGTATTCAGCCCAAACTCATTGGAAAAAAGAAGTGCCTACATTTTTGTGAAGTGTAAATGTACATTGCTCAGTGTACATTTGATCGCACGTTTCAGATAGTAAATCAACTAGAGGGTGCTGTCTACATTTTTGTGAGTCTGAAATAGGTTATTAAGTTATGTTTATTTGTAATGTTTATTTCAGATAAATGTCCTACTTATACATGTCCACTAGAAGGCTGGGCTTGTCGGTCAGATTACTTAGTGAACCACTGACCTAAATCCTGTCCTAAACCCAACCAATAGTGTTTTCAAAAGCAAATGTATGAAGAAAAGTGCACTGTGACCCATAGACTGTGTCCGAAGAAGTATGAATGGAACTCGGACGTACTACATCCATTTTTTCATCATCACGTGATCTACCCACATCAGTTGAGTCATTCATTTATTCTCTCGTAGTGCATCATGGGATAGCGTAGCGGCCATCCGATGCGCACTTCCGAATCTCGCCGGAAGTAGTAGGTCATCCAGGTACTTCTCACATACTGTTTTTCGAATTCTTTGAATTCGGACTTACTACTCGGCTCGCATACTGTTTTTAGCGTACTATTTAGTATGAAAATATGCGATTTCGGACGCAGCTATAGTTTTACCTTGATTTTACACTACTTTTATCTGTTTTGTGAAAATGTGCTTCACCTGACTTAAAACGTGTGCAAAGTGAGTTAACTAGCAAACTGAACATATGTAGATAGATAAGTAAAGTAAATGTATTCGATTACAAATCATAGACACTCTTTTTTGTGGTTTTTAATTGGTGTTGTGCAAAGAACTGCACAAAATAATGCTTTATTCTTTGATAATATGTCCCTGTAAATATCATTAATGTGAAAAGGAACAAAAGTCGTTGGCATTATACTGCCATGTAGTGTTCATTTAACCTAGATACCACAGTTCAGTACGTTTATTGGCAGTTTCATAAAAATTTAGGCTTAAGCAGTCTTTTCCAATGAGCGTGTATTGATAGTGTAGATGTAAACCAAAGTTTCTGGCAAGTATAGTTTAGTGTTTCTCAACCACGTTCCTGGAGGACCACCACCTCTGCCAATATACATGTCTCCTTAACCAAACACACCTGATTCAGATCCTCAGCTCATTAGCACAAACTGAAAGACCTGTAAAGCCGAAGTCACACTAGAGTTTGAGCTTGCGAAATTCTGTCGTACGGCTCTGTGAAAAGGGGTGGGATTAAACAAGATGAATAAACATTAAAAAAAGCGAGCGATTGCTCCATGTTTTAAATTTCTGTTCAGAGAGGTCATGTTTTGATCCTGGATTGGTCTCACGCAGTCAAGTGATGCGATTTCGCAGGTCAGATTTCACCAAGCTTGAACTTTGCACCACAGCAACCTGCGAAACTCAGACGCATGACCCTGCGTTTCCGGTCTGACGCATTCGCGTGCGTATGAATGGAAGTCTATGGGGAAAAAAGCCCAGTGTGACCGCGGCTTAATGGGTGTGACAGACAAAGGAGACATTCAAAGCATTCATTGTTAGTGGTCCTCCAGGAATGTGGTTGAGAAACACTGCAGTAGTTGGATAAAGTTGAGTTCAGAATTATGCACAGAAAACAATTGGACAATATTACTTTTTACACTTGGAATCTCATCAGCAACAGAAGTGTTTCAGAGCTCCATAGCACTAATGACAAGGTCTGAAAGGTAGAGCTGTTAAAAAGAACTGTTCAGAATCAGAATTAAATAAATCCAATTCATAGTACATACAGTATATTCAGTGCTCAGAGATGGAAAAGGAGTTGCAAAGACCTCTTTGGATTCAACAATATCTGGCAAAATTTACTCCCAGTCCATCTGTCCTGCAGAATTTATCTCCAACTCTAATTAAACACACCTGAACAAGCTAATTAAGCTCTTTAGATTCACTAGAAACCTTAAGGCAACTGTGTTTAAGATGGTTGAAGAAAGGCTCTGCCGAAAAATGGCCTTCAATGAACACGATTGTACACCCCTGCTTTGGAAAGATGCTCAAAATAGAAGTTGAACAGACCAGCATTGAGATTCAGTGACGTCAGCAAGCCAGTGACTGTATCTGTGGATACAAGCTCAGAAGGTCTTGGTGCAGTAATTCTTCTGGAAGAAAAGCCAGTGGCATGTGGTTTAAAGGGACAGTTCACCCAAAAATGAAAATTCATCATTCAGTCATTATTTACTGAACCTTTACTTGTTTTAAACCTGTTTAAGTTCATTTATTCCGTTGAACAGAAAAGAAGATATTTCGAATTATGTTGGAAACCTGTAACCACTGACTTTTATAGTAGGAAAAACAAATACTATGGAAGCTTTCTTCAAAATATCTCTTTTTTGTTTTCAACATAGTAGAGAAACTCATAAAGGTTTATAACCACTTGAGAGAGTGTAAATGATGAGTAAATGATGAGGTGAACTATCCATTTAAGAGTGCATATTGTTAAAGAGCTGCTCACCATAGTGCATCCGGTAAGTATTGATAGCGTTTTACTTTTTCCACATTATTTATGTTACAGCCTTATTCCAAAATGGATTCAATTCATTTATTTCCTCAAAAGTCTACACACAATACCCCATAATGAAAATGTGAAAAAAGATTTTTTTTTTTATTGTTGAAAATTTATTAAAATTAAAAAACCTGAAAAATCACATGTACATGAGTATTCACAGCCTTTGCTCAGTACTTAGTTGATGCACCTTTGGCAGCAAATACAGCCTCAAGTCTTTTTCAATATGATGCCACAAGCTTGGCACACCTGTCTTTTGGGAATGTTTGCCCATTCCTTTTTGCAGTACGTCTCAAGCTCTATCAGGTTGGATATGAAGCGCCAGTGTACAGCCATTTTCAGATCTCTCCAGAGATGTTCAATAGGATTTAGATCTAAGCTCTAGCTGGGCCACTCAAGGACATTCACTGAGTTGTTGTGAAGCCACTCCATTGATATTTTGGAGGTGTGCTTTAGGTCATTGTCCTGCTGGAAGATGAACCGTCGCCCCAGTCTGAGGTCAAGAGCACTCTGAAGCAGGTTTTCATTCAGGATGTCTCTGTATATTGCTGCATTAATCTTTCCCTCTATCCTGACTAGTCTTCCAGTTCCCGCTGCTAAAAAACATCCCCACAGCATGATGCTGCTACCACCATGCTTCACTGTACGGATGGTATTGGCCTGGTGATGAGCGGTGCCTGGATTTCTCCAAACATAATGCCTAGCATTCACTCCAAAGAGTTCCATTTTAGTCTCATCAGACCAGAGAATTTAGTTTCTTATGGTCTCAGAGTCCTTTAGATGCCTTTTGGCAAATTCCAGGCAGGGAGGGGCTTCCGTCTGGCCACTCTACCACACAGGCCTGATTGGTGGATTGCTGCACAGATGGTTGTACTTCTGTAAGGTTCTCCTCTCTCCACAGAAGAATGCTGGAGCTCAGACAAAGTGACTATCGGGTTATTGATCATCTCTCTGACTTCTCCCCCGATCACTCAGCTCAGATGACTGGCCAGCTCTAGGAACAGTCCTTGTGGTTCCAAACATCATCTACTTATGGATGATAAAGGCCACTGTTCTCATTGGAACTTTCAGAGCAGCAGAATTTTTTCTGTAACCTTCCCCAGCCTCGGAGGTCTACAGTACAGACAATTCTTTTGTCTTCATGCTTGGTTTGTGCACTGGACATGCACTGTGCATGGACATGCACTGTCAACCCTGGGACTTTATATAGACAAGTGTTTGCCTTTTCAAATCATGTCCAATCAACTGAATTTACCACAGGTGAACTCCAATTAAGCTGCTGGAACATCTCAAGAATGATCAGTGGAAACAGAATGTACCTGAGCTCAATTTAGAGATTAACGGCAAAGGCTGTGAACACTTATGTACTTTTTTTGCATTGTCATTATGGGGTAATGTGTGTAGAATTTTGAGCAAATAAATGAATTTAATCATTTTGGAATAAGGCTGTAACATAAAAAAATGTGGAAAAAGTAAAGTGCTATGTATACTTTCCGGATGCACTGTATGGTTATGAGAACTTTCATCAGTATGTACATGGAAAGTGACAACAAACCATAAGACAGCAATTTCAGAAAGCCATTACATCAAATTCTAATGAGGCTAAGATGGCCACTACAGTAGGCTTATACTGGGATCAAGCTTCATAATATGATACAGTATGACAATGGGCGTTGGGACACAAAAATCGATCATTTTATAATGTGTAGTGTGTCACTGCAGACAGCATGTTTTGGAATAAGCAGTACATTGCTTATACTTTGTTTGTATGTTTCTCCATGAACAGAATGGAAGTCTGTCAGAAGAGGACCTAGAGATTAATTTGCTTGTATTGTTGATATATCTTAGAAGAAATTGAAAGCTTTAAAACAAGCCACGTTAAATGATGCAGAGATACGTGCAGGCTATAAAGAATACAGTGGAAAATCACTACTCAAAACAATACAACCATACTGAAACATTCAGAGACAAAATGGGCTGTCAATGGTCAGTTGTTCAAAGCTGATAAAACTCATCATTCCTAAGCAGCTCAGACAAGAAATGTTCAGCAAAATACATGAGTCACATTTGAAAATGGAGAAGCACAGAACAAAAGACAAGACATTCTGTACAGGCCAGATATGTCTGGACACATTAAACAGACAGTAACTGTCATCTTTTCCAAGGTTTTTTTTTCTAAACATGTAACATTTAGTCCAGATCATGCACAGACTAATGGCAAAATAAAGTGAACTGTGTAATCAATGAAGAATCTGCTGATGAAATGAAAACATATCAACTTTGATCCTTACAGTACATCTCTTTCATTGAGTACTAAACACACAGATTAAAGGAATTCTCCTGCATAACTCTTAATTTAACACAACTAACAACAACATCTGCACAGTTAAACTCTGCAAAAGATGCCCTTTGTGCCCTTTACCCTTTGTGGCATAGATTCAACAAAGTACTGGAAATATTCCTCAGAGATTTTGGTCCATATTGACATGATAGCATCACACAGTTGCTGCAGATTTGTCAGCTGCACATCCATGATGTGAATCTCCCTTTCCACCGCATCCCAAAGGTGCTCTATTGGATTGAGCTTTGGTGACTGTGGAGGCCATTACAGTAAACTCATTGTCATGTTCAAGAAACCAGTCTGAGATAATTCATGCTTTATGACATGGTACGTTATCTTGCTGGAAGTAGCCATCAGAAGATGGGTACTCTATTGTCATAAATGTATGGACATGGTCAGCAACAATACTCAGGTAGGCTGTGGTGTTGACACAATGCTTAATTCAATTCAATTCACCTTTATTTGTATAGCGCTTATACAATGTAGATTGTGTCAAAGCAGCTTCACATAGAAGATTATAGTAAATTGAAACAGTGTCAGTTCAGTTTTCAGAGTTTAAGTTCAGTTCAGTTTAGCTCAGTTTAGCTCAGTTCAAACAATGTGGAGCAATTCCATCAATGCGCAGCTCTACAGATACCGAACCATGCAAGGCAGTGGTGATAGCGGCGAGGAAAAAACTTCACCATTTGGTGAAAGTAAATATTTAAAAAACCTTGAGAGAAGCCAGGCTCAGTTGGGCACGACCATTTCTCCTATGGCCAAACGTCTTGTGCAGAGCTGCAGTCTTGGCGCCGGATGCTGGACCTCAGCAAAGACTCGTCTGTCCTTGGAGCATCATAGGAATCAGTCTCATGCTCTTACTCCACCATGACCACCACAGCAGCTGTTTAGGATACGGCCTGGTCCAGGATTATGAAGACCTTGGGATCATCTCGTAGCTGGTCTTGGATCACATCAGTGGCACTGCATAGTCTGAGGGCCTCGGGATGAGTACCCCCAGGTGGAAATAGAGAATAAAGAGAATAATTAGCGTAGCTGCTGTTCATAGTGTATATAAACGAGATGCAAAAACCTGCGTGGGGCACATCATGCGTCATACCGCTAAGTGTTGCACTGAGTGTATGCTTTGCTAAAAAGGTAGGTTTTTAATCTAGTTTTGAAATGTGAGAGTGTGTCTGAGCCTTGGACATTATCAGGAAGGCTATTCCAGAGTTTAGGGGCCATAAATGAGAAGGCTCAACCTCCTTTAATCGACTTTGCCATTCTAGGTACTACCAGAAGCCCTGAGTTTTGAGATCTTAAAGAGCAGGTTGGATTGTAGCGAGACAGGAGGTTGGTTAGATAAACAGGGGCTAGATTATTTAAAGCTTTATAGGGAAGAAGCAATATTTTATAATCAATACGAAACTTAACAGGCAGCCAGTGTAAGGAGGATCAAATTGGGGTGATATGATCAAATTTTCTAGACCTAGTAAGAACTCTGGCAGCTGCATTTTGTACTAGCTGTAGTGTGTTAATAGAGGATGCTGGGCTAGCTTGTCTGCATCTGAGATGGATGGCATACTTCGTAACTTAGCAATAATTCTCAGATGAAAGAAGGCAGTTTTTGTGACATGGGATATATTATTTTCAAAAGTTAATTGGTTAATTGGCTCAATTGGTACTAAGAGGCCCAAGGTCTGCAAAGAAAATATGCCCCACACCATTACACCACCACTACCAGCTGCCTGAATCATTGATACAAGCCAGGATGGATCCATGCTTTTATGTTGTTGATGGCAAATTCTGACCCTAACATCCGAATGTTGCAGCAGAAATTGAGACTCATCAGCCTTAAGGTTGGAAGTATTGTGTGTTCAGAGTAGATATCTGTGTTGGACTGAATTTTTATTTTCTGTATAAAATTGTTTATATTTATATTCAGTCTTAGTTCACCCGCTGCCCGACCCGCCCCGTTTTCTACCCGACCCGACCGTTCCTGCTAAATTTGGATCTGGTTTTCAAAATCTCAAAATTGGGTACTACCAAAAGAGAGAGATAACAGATAAAAGTGTAGGTTGTGCAAGGATTGTAGGCTAAATGTCAGTTTTGGTTGCCCTTTTTGTGATGAGATATGAGTATCACGTGACGTGCGGTAAGGTTTGTTGCTGGTGAGGCACTGACTCTTTCAAAGTCAGATTTACAAACATATCCACTCAATATATTTGCCAACTACCGATTGTGTTTTATATACTGTATCATATCAGCATTATTTCTCTACACGTAGCAGGTACATATTGGGCCGTGGAAGAATGTATAGCAATTAAATAGGCCTCCCAAAAAACACCCAGCTGGATGTTACAGAGTCTAGTCAGCCTATTACAAGTGACACACACAGAGCACAACGGTTGATGCGCGCGCTCTCTCTCATTCACACACACACACACACACACACACAGAGCACCATGGCGGATGCTCGCACTCTCACATTCACATTTCACATTTAGGTGTTTTATTGGCATGACAAATAACTGTACATTCGTAATGCCAAAGCAGTGCATCGTTGCTATGTACAAACAAGACAGTGCAAAAAAGGGCAGTAGTGCAAAGCAGTAGCACTCTCTCTCATTCTCTCTTTTTCACACTCACACACAGCACTATGGCGGATGCGCACGCTCTTTCTCTCGGGAGCGCTATTGCTATTCCACCCGCTCCCGTTGAAATTACACAAGAGTTCCCGACGGCTAGCGCGTTTTATTCGGAAATTTATTCCCATGCTGCAAGAAAACTGGTCGGGTCCTGCGGAACATCGGGAATGCAGACCTCTAGTTCAGAGATGCTCTTCTGCACACCTCGGTTGTAACGAGTGGTTATTTGCCTTACTATCAGCTGGAACCAGTCTGGCCATTCTCCTCTGACCTCTAGCATCAACAAGGCATTTGTGCCCACAGAACTGCCGCTCACTGGATATTTTCTCTTTTTCAGACCATTCTCTGTAAACTCTAGAGATGGTTGAGAAAATCCCAGTAGATCACAGTTTCTGAAATATTCAGACCAGCCCGTCTGGCACCTTTCTTCACCTTTCTTCCCCATTATTATGCTCGGTTTGTACTGCAGCAGATCGTCTTGACCATGTCTACATGCCTAATTGCATTGATTTGCTGCCTTGTGATTGACTAATTAGAAATTTGCGTTAATGAGCGGTTAGACAGGTGTACCTAATGAAGTGGCCGCTGAGTGTATATTATAATATAACTTTTCATGAACTTCAGTCTTAAATAAGAAGACAGATGATATTTCTAGTGTCTCTCATAAAATACATCCATTAAAAGACATAAATTATTACTTTACATAATGTATTGTACACACATTATCTAAATATTTGCATATTATTTAATGATTAATATAAAAATGTATTAATTATATGTTTACATACATTTACACAAGTCATCAAATAGATTAAATGATGGGCTTAAAAATCTGTTTCTGATATCCATTAGTCACCGTCTGAGCATGTTTCTTGGCTCCCCTAGGAGTGAAGAGAAAACCCTTGCTCTGTCAGTATGAAGGCACTTTTTAGCACACAGTTAAGGCATCATTGACTTAAGGTCCACGTTGGAGGACATTCACAATTTAAAAGATTTGGTACCATCTAGTGGTCACACTGTTTTTTCACTTCGTGCAGGGTTGAAAATGGCATCAGATAAAACAGGCTAAAGATATCCTGTCTAGACTTCTGCTAGCAGGCCCATAGCCAGCCTGGTGAAAGGGGTGGTTCTTTTTTTTCGCAAAAAGTGGACATTTTTGCAGTTATTCGCCATTTTCTATTTAATTATTGTATCAAAATACTGCATTTTAGTGACATTTTAAGCACTATTTTAAGCTAAATTAGCTTGTTGATGGTCAACATAACCACACTTTTTGATGTACCAAAAACATTTCCAAAGATTCAGAATAAAGAAATATGAGAACAATACTTATTTTTAAAATACAATGTTTTACATCATATATCATTAGAAAAAATAGGAATCTGGTAAAGTTTTGGATTAAAAAATGTAGCCTTTTATCATTTATTAGGGAAATAACAAACTGGTCAGCACATTCAACTTTCCTCAGTCGGAATTTGAAATGCTGAATTTGGCGTGCTGTGACTTAAGAACAGGAAGTCACGCCTTGCCATATTCGGCATCCCAAATTCAGCCAATACAGGATTCCACTTGGTCTTGAAGCCTTTTTTGATGGGTTATTTACACAATTTATTATGGATTAGCAGTCAAAAAAAGACAAATAAGCTCATGCATGGGACAAATTATGAGATCTACCATGATCTTGAAGAAGAAATATTAACTGAAACATGATCATGAGGTTTTACATAAAAATGTACAATTGTAATGATTCAATATAATAAGAGTAACATTGAGCAGTCTGGAGACACACAGAAAGATCTTTGGTTCCATCAAGTTATCATTTATGTATAACAAGCTTTTGTTTAATACAGTTGCTATTGATATTTTTGCTCAGTTTAACTGATTCACTGAACTCAGTTCAGTTCATTTGTGTTGTTTTCAGTCTGACATCAGTCTTTTCTGGGCTTGGTAATGTGAGCTCATCTGATTGTCTTTGGTTTGAATTGATCAGATTTGTTTGCCTTTGTTTTGTGTGGACTGTTTTAGCTTGTGTAACCAGACCTTTTTTCTAGGTTATACAGTACCTTAATTGCTATGGTGGTTGCATGTTAAATCCATCTTGTTTATGAAGGTTTTTTTGTTTTCAGGTTTCCTTCCTGTTGTCCTCCTTTGCCCTATTTGATTTGCCTTTGTTTAACACGGTTTACTGTGGTTTGATGTGCGTGTATTGTTTTCGTGTCAGTTGGTCTTGTAGTTTGAAATGCAGAACAGCACAGCTCAGCGATATGACAGATGGCCGAGTATCTCTGTGAAATTTAATAACTTCATTCTCCATTCAGTCCCTCCACCGGCCAGAGTCCATAAGTAATCTCTATGACTCAATCTCTCAGATTTAAATCCTAACAGGAAAAATAATGTGCTTATGTTCATTTCAGGATGCTGATGTCACATGGTGATGCAGAAATTTGATGGGATGAGATCCAGATAGTCAGAATCATATAAATAATAACTGCAATATAATGTAACACTTTAAATAAAGAACTAATAAATTAGTCTGAGAACTAATAAATTAGTCTGAGAAATTGTAAGTAATCTATAATAACCCAACATTGTTTCCCAGTATTGGGTTGCAGCTGAATGGGCATTCGCTGCATAAAAAATACTGTATGCGGGAATAGTTGGTGGTTCATTCCGCTGTGGCGATCCCTGATAAATAAGGGACTAAGCTGAAGGAAAATGAATGAAGGAATAACCCAAAATAATCTAAGTATTCTAAGATGTGAGAAATCTTGAGATGTAGGTATCTGAGAACTGAGTTTATAAGCTTATATAAAATAAAAGGCTTTGGAAGCATCTACTGAAAATCAGAAGAGCGGCAGAGCTTCCAGAGAAGATCTCATGAGTTATATAGCATAGACAGGAGAACCTTTACCTTCCTACAGTATGTCAGCACCAGATGCTTACGCTGATGGTTAAACAAATGTATTCATTATGTCATTATTCAATATTCACAAGATCCTATCAAGCATTTTTTGTGTTTTAAAATGTTTAATAGACATCTTAACTTAGACAGCTTGGGTGAAGCCAGGAGGAAACCAGGCTAAATCTGGGCTGTCAACAAAAATCTAATAAACGTCTAAGTATAGCCCAAAACTAGACTAGTCATCAAATACACAGAAATGAATGACTGCACATGTGAAGCATGTCTAATCTGTGTATGACTAGTTTTAGGCTAGATCAATTAGATTTTCACTGAAAATTTTGCGTTGTTTTAGCCAAGACATCTATGTTTAGATGTCTATTAGACATCTATTAAACACAAAATTGCTTGGTGGCATGTTTTCTCTAGGTAAAGCCAGATAATATATATATATTTTTAAAAAATGCCATGTGTATAGTATATAAGTAGCATAAGCTAGTAATATGAATATGATGCAAGTACATACATTATTATTCATAACAATTATTGTTAATTATGAATCAGTTAATATAGAAAATAGAACAACATTAGAAATGTCCATACACCACATGGTGAAGGATTCTTTCATTTGGTTTATTTAGTCAGTATGTTAATTGATTTCACACACCTCCTACATAAAATGTTCATATTTATAATATGCCATTATCACATTTGCACATTCAGTCTGACAGATTTTACCATTGTGTGCTGTCTGAATTAGAGTCTTTTGATGAAATGTTTTCTAAAGCATTCTCTAAAGCTTTCTAAAGCACATCACACCTGTCCTCAGGGGTCTACACTGGCTCCCAGTTACATTCAGAATAGATTTTAAAGTCCTACTAGTCTATAAATCACTAAATGGCCTAGGACATCAATACATTACAGATGTGCTTGCTGAATACAAACCTAACAGATCACTTGTCATTAGGATCAAGTACATTTGAAATTCCAAGGGTTCAGTCAAAGCAGGGTGAATCGGCCTTCAGCTTCTACGCCCTCTACTGCTGGAATCAGCTTCGAGAAATAATCAGATGTGCTCCAACATTAGGCACATTCAAATCAAGACTGAAAACACATCTGTTTAGCTGTGCCTTAACTGAACGAGCACTGTGCTACGTCCAACAGATCACACTATTATGTCTTTTTTTTTTCTTTTTCGTTCTTTTATAACCAGTTTTAACAGATTTAAATCTGTTTTAATCATTTTTTATTCTCTTAATCATTTTTGTTCTCTTGTTTCTTTTTTTCTTGTTTATGTAAAGCACTTTGAATTACCATTGTGTATGTAATGTGCTATATAAATAAACTTGCCTTGCCTCTATTTCCTAATTCCAAACTAACATTTCACTCCGGTCAAAAGACTAAAATGTGTGTAACAGTAAAAGCTGTGATGTGGATTTTTGTTGATCAAATAGTAGCCTCATAGTACTAATGACATTAAGGTTATCAGCTTAATTCTAAGGGAATGCATGAACGATTTGAATACAATGCAAGTTACTTAAGATAAAATTGTCTTGTAAATGTAGAAATGTAAACCCCCCCCCCCCCCCTCTCTTTCTTTCTCTCTTTTCCCAGGTGTTTGCCATCTTTGCATTTTCCACCTGTGGTAGTTACTCCGGATCCTTCAGGATGAGCGTGGAGTGCAAGAACAGATCCGACAGTAACCTGAAAATAGACGTGGACTTTGAGTATCCCTTCAGGTATTTTTCTTTCCAGGATTATATTTCTTATTTTCTTTGCATTTTGTTTTTTATTATGATGATTTTTTATGAAAGCGCGTTTAGAAGCCCAGCTTTATTGCATCTGAGGTTATAGTATTTTGATTTTATAATATTCATAAAACCTGATTTTAATATTCATAAAGCCATAGGTTAAATTTACTATTCCCGGATCACTTACTACTTCTGGCGAGATTCTGAAATGTGTATGAAATGCATATTTTGGCTACAGCTGAAATCACTGTTTTGAAATTGATATTTTTTAAACAACTAATTATTTTGTCACTGCTAAAAATCTGCATTCTGTTTAAATGTAATATGTATGTACTACATTCACAGGTCAAACTTTATTTTGATGGTGCATTTGTTTAATTTAAGTTACATTGCATATACATGCCAACTAATTCTCATTAGCTTATGCTGTAAGTAGACTGTTAGGTTGGGGTTAGGGTAAGTTGACGTACTTGCAAAGTTTCTTATAGTCAAGTAAATGTCTGTTCAGTAGCAGTATCAACAGATATTAAACAGACAGTCTATTAATACTCAAATGGACCATCAAAATAAAGTGTTACCCATTCACATTATTGTTATAAGCATGTGACCTATACTAGCACCAGTTGCGTTGATTCACTCGCTATCATTTATAAATCATCTCTCATGGCATCATGGGACAGCAAAGAGAATTTGTGTGCACATTCACAATCTTACCACTAATGCTTACTGTAATCATCCAGGTATTTTTACATACTCTATAATGAATATGATGAATTCAGATATTCTTCTTTTGTCACATACTATTTTAAATCCACTATATACATGTAGCATGAAGAAAGAGATTTTGGATGTAGCCTTTAGTATTTCATTAAATCAAATGTACAGTATACATCCTACACAGTATGTGTAATTTCAAATGCATCATTAGAGTTTGTGTGTTATTTCAAATAGTATAGTTTGTCATCCCACTGTCTACATAATTTCCCATTTTCTCATGGTTCAAAAAACCAGACTAAGCTAAGCTAAATCTAATTACATTTGGTACCCCACACACAAATCTGATACAAACTATTGCCAAAAAGAGTCACTTTAACCATTTGCACAACATATGTTTAAATATATTGTTTATAATTTTATATATGTGTTCAAATATTAATATTTTCTGTATGAACACACAGAAAATTATAGCTAATATACAGTCAGGTCCAATAATATTGGGACATTAACACAATTGTAACATGTTGGCTATGTACACCAACAAAATGGATTTGAAATGAAATGAAAGATATGCTATAACTGCAGACTGTCAGCTTTGATGTGAGGGTATTTACATCCAAATCAGGTGAACGCTGTAGGAATTACAAATGTTTGCATATGTGCCTCCCATTTGTTAAGGGACCAAAAGTAATGGGACAGAATAATAATCATAAATCAAACTTTCACTTTTTAATACTTGGTTGCAAACCCTGTGCAGTCAATTACAACCTGAAGTCTGGAACGCATAAACATCACCAGACACTGGGATCCATTCCTGGTGATGCTCTGCCAGGTCTTCAGTCCCCTTCATGCCCCTTAGGGCATTTCCCTACATTTTTGTCTTCAGCATGCTCAATAGGATTCAGGTTAGGGGATTGACTTGGCCCTTGCATAAAATTACACTTCTTTCCCTTCAAAAACTCTTTGGTTGCTTTTGCAGTATGCTTTTGGTCATTGTCCATCTGCGCTGTGAAGCGCCATCTACGATGTCCCAATATTTATGGTCCTGACTGTATATGTTCATATATGTACATATTTGTTATTCTAATAGTTGGAAAGAAATATATAAAAATGGCCATTTCTCCTAAGTTTAAAAATTAGTGTTGCATGCAGTATATGACCTACGTATATTTATATATGTGAAATCCAAATATAAATTGTATGTCATATATGTGAATAGCATACAGTACATTACCATGTATGACATTTATGGGACAATGTCGTCACTCCAGATTGTGATAGGTTAAATATCTTAACACTGTTCCCGTGCACCTCTTCCAGGCTTCATCAAGTGTATTTCAATGCTCCTACCTGCAAGAATGGCCAGACTGATCGTTTCTTCCTGTTTGGTGATTACTCCTCATCAGCAGAGTTCTTCGTAACCATCGCAGTTTTTGCATTCCTGTACTCCATGGCAGCTCTCAGCATCTACATATTTGCCTTTGAGAAGTACAGAGAGAACAATAAAGGACCACTGATCGTGAGTTTTCCTCCATGACACATAAGCATTATGTTATATATACAGTACTCAGCATAAATGAGATCTCTCTTTTAAATGAATATTTTCTATAGGAAGCTATACAATAATATATTTGTGTATATACATTAGGTAAATGTGTACCAAAGCCAAAACTGGAACTAATCTAACAAAAAGCTAAAGATCATATATATATAAAAGTTGGTGGAAATTTATTAGTCTGCAAAGTACAGTATTTGCAATAACATATTTGTATTTAAATGTATTACCGTTCTTTTCCTAAAAACGTTGGGTGACCAAACTCTTATTTTAATGGATGTTTATTAAAACTGCACCAAAATGATTTTTTTAATTCACTGAGGAATTGATAAAAATATTCATTTTCAAAAGAGAGTTATTTATGCTGAGCGCCTTGTATGTATAAACCTCAGCTTCTGGAATATAAGTTGCATTCTTTACCTGAAACATGCTGTGTCTTCTGTTACAAATATATTTATATAATAATGTGTAGTTTTATACAGCATACATCTTAAAATAAATGAGTTAAGCCCTAAAATTATTTATATTTTTATAAACTATGCTACTTAAATTTCTGATTGTATTATACATTCATTTTCCATTCTCTTTTCTGTTCCAAAGGCTGCTTAAGTCTTTGTTGTGACTGCAAAAAGAGTCTTAGGGGCTCCCTTATATTAAGTTGAATCAAATGGACCTTTATGTTAAACCATTACATTAAATTGACTCAAGATGAATCTCATAAAACCTAAAAAAAAAGTTGAAATAAACTTACTTTAGTAAGTCAAATTGACCTAAAAACATGTGGTTATGATTTGGGGGGGAAATAGTGCAGGTGTTTCCCAGTGCTGGGTTGCTGCTGGAAGGGCATCTGCTGAATAAAACCTAATGTTTCTAAAGGTAATCAACTATAATTAACAAGTAATTGATCAGCTTTTGACTATTTTCATTACATAAGTCTATTTAAAAATATATTATATTGAATTAAATGGAAATAAATACTTTGAATGTGGGAATGTGGGTCTCATTCATAAAGATTCATGGACATCAACTGGTGTTAACAGATATGTGTTAAAGAATATACATATATATAGGGCTTGACACTAACATTTTTGATCACCAGCCACTGTGGCTAGTAGTTTTCCAACGTTATTAGCAACTTGTCATTTTCACTAGCCACAATTTAGTTGTTGGGACAATATATTTTATATGCACAAATTTGACTTTGGCATGCTTAAATTACATGATTTAAATAGTATATAGGTGTTTCCCAGTGCTGGGTTGCTGCTGGAAGGGCATCCGCTGCATAAAACTTATGCCAGAGTAATTGGCTGTCCATTCCGCTGTGGCAACCCCTTATAAATCAGGGACTAAGCCGAAGGATAGTGAGTGAGTGAGTGAGTGAGTGAGTGAGTGAGTGAGTGAGTGAGTGAGTGAGT
>CAIGQZ010032240.1:7798252-7818177 GCA_903798205.1 Danio tinwini | reverse complement strand
ATATAGTGAATCAGACAAAGGAATAATGGGTAAATTAGATAACAAGGGGGTGGAGACAATAAACAACCAAGGGAACTAACAATGGGAACAAGTGGGGAAAGCTAAAGCGACGGGGAGTAAAAGGACAAAGAACCCAAGGGAAAAACAAAAATAAATATTAGGACAAGACAGGGGCTGTAACAGGTATGATTTTAAGGAATACAAGCATTGCTGAAATGTCCATTTTGAATAAAGTTTAAATTGTGTTCCAAAGCATTTGCCAAATGCATAAAAATACATTATGTATACTAGAAAAAGATAAAATTGTGAGTAAGGGGCCATCCAAAATGTACACAGTACTAAGTATTACACATTGCACTAAAACTAACCTGCAATTTGATTGGTACCACCACTTATATGTAATTGCATGATGACAAATACAACACTAGATGGTATACCACTTTAAAATGTACGCACAAACAACCTGGTGTTTTTTTTTAGATGAGGAAATCTTAATACATGATGACAGATGTTTCATTTCTAGATTTACTATTGATATTCACCTAAAAATATGTACTTATGCATGATTTTTTGACAAATTTAGGCCCAAAAACAACACTGAAAATTTTTTTCAAAATATAGAATATCTCTGTTCAACAAAATGACATTGGTGAGTACTTAATATCTACTGTACTTTCTGTAATAAAAGTTTTAGGCTAGTTTTAGAAGTTTTTAAGTCTGAAACGTGCTGCAACCTTTTATTTCAAAGCATTTTGTAATTAAATATATTTGAATTGGTAGCTTTTTTCTTTGGCTGCTCAGTTTTTTTATTTTTAGTTGTTTCCATGGTCACTGATTATGTTGCACACCTGTGTCTGTGTTAGTTATTGGTAATATCTTATTTTTAATGCCTTTGTTTCTAATCATTTTGTTAGTTCTCATCTGTGCTCTGCTTTGCATTTTTTTTTCTTGTGGACTCCAGTGTGCTTTGTTTTGAGTTCTTGTAAATAAACGGGACTGCTGCAAATAGATCTTGGATCTACTCTCACTTTCTGCAACCAGCTGTGACTGTTTGTTGTATGCTTACATTTTCCATTCCCTTTTCTGCTCTGAATACTAAAATTTAGCGGATTTATTTTGGCATGAGAGGACCTAAAAGGCATCTTCACAATGTTCGAAAAACGTTGGGATACTGCCAACCTATTTTACGTTATTTCTTAATGAAACAGTAAAATGTCACACACATACCAATCCAACTTATCTGTTTCCATTCAACATTGCAATTTTGACACTGTGCGGCTTATAGTCAAGACTGATTTTCTGGACAATATGGCAAATGATGACCCAATTTAAATGATGTGCAATGCATATTTTCTAGCAGGGATATTTCATATATACACTATATCTCAGGAATAAGTTAGGTTTTATTAATGACATTTTCGGTTAACTGTATCATGAATTGCAAATCCAAGTTTTGTCTAGCTCAGCAAGAACTGATGTTTCCAAGGCATTTAGTATTTAGCAGCACTTAAAGTTTTCCTTCCTGGAAATCTGGAGACTCATATGCTTTTCATTAGATTATCCCACGGGCTACCAATGCTGTGCTGTTTTATCGTCTTCTGACACGCTAATGCATAATTTTTCTATTAACTTTGCTGACTAGTATCTTTAGGTATTATTTTGGGAAGAATCCAGGCCGCCCAGTCAGCCCCAGGAGATATGGGTCATTCAAACATTTCTGTTTGCCGAGGCTTAGCTTGTACTTAAGCCTAAACCTTAAACTCTTCTAGTAACCACCAAAAAATTAATGAAAAACCCAGTCCTTCAACTGACCCGTAACCACAGCATTTTTTATGGTCACAAACACTAGATTACCCACAATGCACTGATACAAGTCTGCTGACTAACAAAAAAAGATTGCTGTACTTGTGAAAACATAAAAAGAATTGAATGTGTGTCTAAATCAGTGAGTAAAGGCCAAATCTCTCTTTTATCTACTGCAGCGGCCTCTAGTTTTACTTTTTGTCGCCCTGCGGTGGAATACAGGGCTCTTCCTGAGGACTTCAAGTACCAGTTGAGTCGTTGTGCAGGTGGAAACCTAACCTGGCATGAAGGGCATAACCGCAAAACTGCAGGCGGTCGAACGGTCAAACTACTGCAGCAGCCTGGAACAGAAGGACTTCAGGTGAGACATAGAAGAAAATCTTTAACAATCTTACTTTAATAAACATCTTAGCCCACATTTACTTATCATCAGAGCTAGAGGTCATTTCTAGCATAAGAAAGACATGCAGTCCTCTAACTGTGATTAAATAATAAGAATAATACTAAAACTGCAAGCAGCAATGAAAGGGACCTTGCATTTGCTCACTGCCGCCCGGTAAGAATAATATAACCATGTGGTTTATTATGAATTCCTTCTTGTATGAGCTTCAGATGATTACCTTTTTATACCATCTCATTAATATGACTTAAAGGGATAGTTTCCCCCAAATTTATCATTTTTTCATCATTTACTAATGTCATTCCAAACCTTTAAGCCATAAAGTTAAGGATCCACTGCATTACCAATCAACATGCAGAATCATTGAAACACAATGTTACCCAATACTTTTTTGTGTTCCCAATTCACAAAATACACATTAAAGTGGTTGGTAGAGGTTTGGGAACATGATTTTCAAGGCATACATTTAACCAATTTATGCTCCCACAGATCAACTCGTGATGACTGGATTACACTACTGAAATGCCACAATTCTTGAGTTTTTTGGGGGCAACTTAATTGTTTTATGTTCAATTTACGGGTACTTAAATTTCTTAACTTAAAGGGCACTTATTTTACCCCTTTTGCAAGATGTAAGATAAGCCTTTGGTGTCTCCAGAATGTGTCTGTAAGTTTCAACTCAAAATACCCATCAGATAATTTATTATAGCCTCCAGGGTCTGCCCATTTTAGTGTCTGAATACATTGTAGCTGTTTTTGTAGCCTGTGGCTTTAAATCCAAATGAGCTGCTTCTCCGCCGACCGTTCTCATCATGCGTTACATCAGATAAACAGCACAGTGACAGAGACAGACTCGGATAAAGCTGAAATGCAGCTCATTAGTCAAAAATTCCAAGTAAGTTCATTTGATGTATTTGTGGTGGAGTTTAGTCAAGCCTTTCTGAAATGATGAGTCTCACACATTAGTGTTTACTGACACCATGCGGCTGTGATGATTACAGCGGTTAAGAATTGCATAGCGATTTTACTGTCTTTTTTACAAACATGTTCTGTTTTAAAAAACATTTTAAACTTATAAAACTTATAAAAATCACAGAGAGTTGAAACAAATATTTTAATCCCAGTTTATTTGCAAAAAAAATTTTCTGTGGACATGTGTATACATGTTATTATAGAAACATGGCATCTGTCAATCAGTTCGGTGGTCAGAGGTCAAAATCACTGGCATTATTTTAACGCCAGGAAATAAAAAAAAGAGACTTGTTGGGTTTCTATCACTCTAATATGACTGTGGACTTGCTGTACATACAGACGTTTCTGTCCAAACAGCTAACAAAAGTTGATTTTCATCAGAGGTGCCCTTTAATCGATTTGTGTTGGGACAACATGAATTAATTGTGTGAAACACTACATTTTTTGCAGTGTAGGCCAGTTACATTAATCTTGGTACTTGGAATGTAAACAAAACAAATGATTTTAAGTAAAATATTCTTATTGTAAAAGTTCACGCTTTTATATCAGAAAGCTTTAATTACAAACTTATATTAAATTGACTTTTTGTAGTCTTGTCTGAACTAAATTATTTATCAATGTGGAATTATTTTTAAATGATTTAATGCAGACATTTCATTAGTAGTTTTAGCAATTACATAATCATGGAATATTTTTTTTATCATTGTAACCATTTCAGTACCAAAACTACAATGTAAAAATATCCATAAATTAACAGTTTTTCATATGTTTGATTTATGTTTTAATTTTTTATTATTAATGCTTTTGAATTGCATTATGAGACATTGATCTTTCTTCTTACAACTTTTAACCTTAAAAAGTTATGAACATTTGTTATAGATTAAAGTGATATATTGTCTGGTTTGGTGTTGCTTTGTTTTTATGCTTCAAAAACTTTGTAATAAAAAAAGCTGACAGAGCAGAAGACATCAACATCCCATAATGCATTTCACAACCGTAAATAGATGGAAAACACAAAATACAGAAAATGTTCATTAATGGATATTATTAAAGTGTAGATAGATAGACAGACTAGAAAACAGAAAGTGCTGGGAAAAAAACTGATTACCATATTCTTGTATCATATGAATAGATAAGACAAGTAACTTTACTACTTGCAGTGCAAATTCATTTGACAGCTATGAAAAATGGTGGTGTAGGCTATAAAAACTTTAGTTATTATAAACAGCAGAACTTATGTTACCGAAGCTTTCAGATTTTCCATATAGTTTAGTCATTAAAAAGGTGTCATTAGAGAGTTTGTATGCAGATATAATGTATATAGCTGTCCGTCGTTGCATTATTAATGGCGGGAAAACATCTCTTGCCTTTCAGAAACAGACTCGTATGAAAACCTGTGCATTAAAAGAGATGGAAGGCAATGAAGCACTCCCTTTCTCTTTCCAGCCGCCTGTCTAAAAGCATGTTTAGTTTGTGGAGAATGAGTAAGACGCTGTTAGGCCGGCGGGTAGAGAAGAGAGAAACCACTCTCCTCAGAATGGCTTTTAAAGTCTAGTGGGCCTCAGGTTACATGAGCGCTGCTGATTTGAGCACTGCCACCGAGAGTAAAGATATGGGTCATAATGTGTGTTTTTAACTTCATTTGATCTTCTGCATTAGCATATTAACGAAGCGAGTGCCTCTAGTCGGGTCTGCAGAGCTTTGTGGGTCAAAGTCAGACTCGCCTGCGCAATTAGACTCCTCTTAGATTTTTTACAACAGGGTTTGTACATACTAATTAGGCCCAAACTTGATTTGGTTAAACTGAGATAGATATTATTATCTTAATGAGTTTGTGTTCTGCCTTTAATTAATAGCATTCAAAAGTAATTACTTAAGGCAGGTCCAGTGTTCTGTGGTCATTTCCATTTCTCATTTTCTAGTGCTAAATTACTTTTTTTTATCTCTGCTGTACTGTTCAGTTGGAAATTTTGTGTCTAGTGGATTAAATAAGAGGATTTAAACTAATTTGCTAAATTAAAATGGTGCTAACGCATTTGATAGGAGACGCTTTTCTTTAAAAATAATGCTCTAGTTATTGGGGCGCCATGGTTTAACAAATGGCTTTGAAAACGTTTTATTAAAGCTTCACTTATTTGATCCAAAATACAGTAAAAACAATAATTTTGTGTTGTGTAATTTCTTTTACAATTTTAGATTAACTCTTTTTAGTAACACTTTAGTTTAAGTACTAATTCTTGCTAAGTGCTTAATTACCTACCTATTATTAAGTTTTAGGCTGTTTAAGACCAAGATGGCAGCGCGTACACATCGCGAGGCTCTGCGTCTCTCCAGTTTCTGCAATTTTGCAGTATTTTTCCTGCTCATTTCGGGTCTGTTCGTGCAGAACAGTAATGCCTTTACATCGTACACCCGACAGGAGATCTTGGATATTGGTTTGTGCATTTCGGACAGTTTTATCAGCAATCTACGACTCATCCCAGAGATCGCCAGGACACCCGAGGCTGAGCGCTCTGTCCGGCCGGGCGGAAGTGCTCGGAGACGGCGATGCGAACGTAAACAAAGGCGGGGGAAGCGCGGCGGGCTAAGAGCTAAGCTAAAGCTAACACCAAACCGGCTCTCTTTACCCAGCATCTTCATTGCCAATGTACGGTCCCTGGTGAACAAAATGGATGAGATTAGACTGCGCATCAACCACAGCAAAAGATTATGGAACTGTAATGTCATGATTTTCACAGAAACATGGCTAAACAGCGAGATACCAGACAACGCTATATCTTTAACTGAGCATCAGACATTCCGAGCAGACAGAGCGGCGGATGACTCCGGTAAGACCCGAGGCAGAGGATTATGCATTTATATTAACAAAGCGTGGTGCACAAACTCTGTCATCGCTGGGAGACATTGCTCTGTTAACCTGGAATTTCTGATGGTCAAATGCAGACCGTTTTATCTGCCACGGGAGTTCACCTCCACCTTTATAATCGCTGCTTATATTCCACCCGATGCTGATGCAAAGCTTGCTATGAATAAACTTCATGCAGCCATCAGCAAACAACAGACTGCTCACCCGGAGGCTGCTTTTATTGTTGCGGGGGATTTTAATCACTCAAACTTAAGGACAGTGCTCCCAAATTCCATCAAAACATTTTCTGTCACACACGGGGAAACAAGACTTTGGACCAGGTATACACAAACATGGCTGAAGCCTATGCTGTTACCCCCCTCCCCCACCTGGGTCAATCAGATCACCTTTCTTTGTTCCTCACCCCCCAATACTCACCCCTCATCAACCATGTGAAGCCATCAGTGAGGACCATCAAAGTGTGGCCAGCGGGGGTAGACTCCACACTCCAGGACAGGTTTCAACACACAGACTGGAGTATGTTTGCTTCCCAGGCCACATGTGGCTCTCACACAGGCATTAACAGCTACACTTCCTCTGTTCTAGAATACATCAACACCACCATTGACAGTGTTACAACCCAGAAACAGATCACCACATACCCAAATCAAAAGCCATGGATGAACAAGGAGGTGCGCCTCCTGCTGAAGGCACGCAACACTGCCTTCAGATCAGGGGATGCACAGGCCTACAGCACTTCCAGGGCTAATCTGAAGAGGGGCATCAAAAAGGCCAAGCACTGCTACAAGCTAAAGCTAGAGGAGCACTTTTCCAACTCTGATCCTCGGCGCATGTGGCAGGGCATACAGGCCATCAGCAACTACAAACCCAGCCATTCCACACCCACAGCCACAAATTTCTCCTTCCTGAACGAGCTTAATGACTTTTATGCCCGCTTTGAAAGAGACAATAATGAACCCTACATCAGGATCACTTCCTCAACCGACCACTCACCCATTACACTCACCTCCTCAGAAGTCTACACCGCACTGAGTCGGATCAATGTGCGTAAGGCTGCTGGACCAGACGGTATTCCTGGGCGTGTCCTCAAAGCATGTGCAGAACAGCTCGCTGGGGTATTCACAGACATTTTCAACCTGTCCCTTAACCTAGCAGCTGTGCCAACATGCTTTAAAACCACCTCTATTGTGCCAGTGCCGAAACACTCCAGCCCAACATGCCTGAATGACTACCGCCCGGTAGCACTCACACCCATCATCATAAAGTGCTTCGAGCGGTTGGTCCTGGCACATCTGAAAGACTCTCTGCCATCCACACTGGACCCACATCAGTTTGCCTACCGTGGCAACAAAAGCACAGAAGATGCAGTCTCCATAGCACTGCACTCTGTACTCACACACCTAGACAATAAAAACACTTACGCACGAATGCTGTTTGTTGACTTCAGCTCAGCATTCAACACTGTCATACCCTCTAAGTTAATGATCAAACTTAGAGACCTGGATATAGACACGTCTCTCTGTAACTAGGTTATGGACTTTCTGACTAACAGACCTCAGAATGTTAGATCAGACCACATTTGCTCCACCACCGTCACACTCAACACTGGTGTACCACAGGGCTGTGTGCTGAGCCCCTTCCTCTACTCCCTTTTCACCATCGACTGTAGGCCTGTGAACAGATCCAACGCCATCATCAAATTTGCAGATGACACCACAGTGATTGGTCTAATCAGCAACAATGATGAGACTGCCTACAGGGAAGAGATACAGCATCTGGCCACGTGGTGCACCAACAATAATCTGCTCCTTAACACCGACAAGACCAAGGAGCTCATTGTGGACTTCAGGAAGGGACGAACAGGCTCACATGATCCCATCTACATCAATGGGATGGCCGTCGAGCCTGTATCATCCTTCAAGTTCCTGGGGACCCACATCTCCAAGGACCTTTCCTGGACCACCAACACCTCCAGCCTGGTCAAGAAGGCTCACCAGCGCCTATTTTTCTTAAGGCAACTTAAGAAGAACCAGCTGTCATCAGCCGTCTTGGTGAACTTCTACCGCTGCACAATAGAAAACATCCTGACGAACTGTGTCAGAGTCTGGTATGGAAGCTGCTCTGTTGCGGAGCGTAAGGCACTGCAGCGGGTGGTGAAAACTGCCCAACGCATCACAGAGACCACACTGCCAGCCATAGAGGACATCCAGAGGAAACACTGTCTGCGCCGAGCACGCAGTATTCTTAAAGATTCCTCTCACCCTGCTCACAGACTGTTTTCTCTCCTGCCTTCTGGCAGGCGCTTCAGGCTCCCCCGGACAAAAACCAGCAGACTAAAGAACAGCTTCTTCCCCAGAGCTGTCTCCCTTTTGAACTCTGCTTTCCACTGAATTTTTGCCCCCCTAATACACACCCCACTCTCCTCTCCTCATAACTCAGACTCATCATAATCACTGCACTACTTAACATTTGCACATTTAAAAATTGCACATATTCATTGCACTGATTCATTTATTTGAACTGTACATACCTACTGCACATGTACATTTGTAAATTATGTACACACCCACTGTACATATACATTTGTAATTATGTTTATCTATCTGCACACTTCTGATTATTAATAGCAACCTGTACATTTATCCATCTATTGTAAATCTCTGTTCATAGCTAACACAACCTGTATATAATGTTGATAGTACATCCATTTGTAAATATCACCATAGTTTTTCTATAACTGCACTTTATAACTAATACCTGTATCCTGCACTTGCTGCTATTGCACTCCTGGTTAGACCTAAACTGCATTTCGTTTCCTTGTACTTGTACATGTGTGATGACAATAAAGTTGAATCTAATCTAATCTAATCTAATCTTTATTCGTACTTATAAAGTACATAATCTGTATAATCACAAATATTAACTTAATAATTATTAATAAGCAGCAAACTAGGAGCTAAAAGTCATAGTAAACAGACGGTTAATAGGAAGAATTTGTCAAATAAATTGTGACCCTGTTTATTAAATGTATTTATAGTATGTTATTCCATTTTTACATGAATTACATGTGTCATCAGGGTGCCACAGAAATCACTATAATATACTGATTTAGTGTTTAATGATTTAGTCATTCAGTCAGTAGACAGTCAGTCAACAGCGGCCTCTGGTGTATTATTGTGAGAACAGCAGGCGTGAATGGCACTCGCGAGAGAAATTTAAAATCTGAAAAAGTGTACACAGCAGCCTCTGGTGGATTCACGAAAGCAAAAACTGCAAAAAATTTTGCTCCTGGGACGTATTTTGCTCTCTCCAGAAATGTATACAGGGGTACATAATCAGAATGAGCCTGGATTGGACCTAATACATAAATACATAGAAAAACAGAATGACCAAGCATAAAATTATCAGTATATTCTTTGCATATACTTGAATTTGGAATAAAGAATTGTATTGTTTTACTAACCGCATATATTTCCTGATTAATTGATTGATGTTCATCCGTTTCAATTCTGAAATGCCAATGCAATCTCTAGATGATTTACAAGTCTTGCGTTTTGCTGGTGTAATTGGTAGAGGAACAGTAGACATAAGGTCAGTCTTTTGAACTTGGGTTTAAATTTGTTGGATTTTGCTGAACCGGATCACAGTGCAAAGGTTCAGGCTGTTTGCCTTTGATTTCCAAAAAGTGAATCCATGATCAAAAGCTTGGCGTGATCAGACATCTATGTTAATTCATTCCACCGGAAAACCCCAAACAGGAGCTGATGAGATTCTAACTAACCCCTGCACTTTTTTAGCCTTAATTTAAACCATCATTAATGAATGGTAAACCTTCTTAGCCTCTGCCTGCTTTTGTCAGGACAGCGAAACAGCTCTGTTTTATCTCTTTCCCCTAATGGCTTCATACACAAATTCTTTGTTCAAACCCGCTACGCTTATTAGTGTTTTTCTTAACAATGCAGGTTGGTGTTTCTTGCTACATAAAAGACTTACTGACATCTCACCCCACAGTTTGCTCATCCCAGACATAAAGAAGAAAAGAAAATAGAAAGCACGTCACTTTTATCTCAAATCTTTTCCCACTTTCATCAGCACTGTTATTATCATCTATAAACTTTGCCAAGACTCGCCGTTTCTCACAGCCGTGACATCTCGGAATAATCAAAGACGAAAAAAAAAAAAAAAAAACTCCAGTCCTTATTGTAGTCAAAAATGTGACTATTATGTATGCGTTTGTGTACTGGCGGTATTTCTGATGGTTAGAGTTTGTATTTTGCCTTTATTGTGCACGCACTGATCCTCCGGGGGTCTGTGTGAATGGAACCCGGGTTGTAAATAATTAATAGCACACGTTCAAGTGGTGTGACTTCCTCTCACACTGACAGATTCTGTCTGTAATGTATAGACTCTCTCTGAACCATTGCCTATAGGGACTTTGTGGAGTAAGAAGGATTGCATCAGCTTGCCCTATTATATGAGACACTATCTTCTGCCAGAGAGTGCAATTCAATGATGATGGTCATTAAAATTGGGAAAGTTTAACAGTTACTGGTCACGTTCATTTACAACATTTACTTTCATTAATCCACAAGCTATATGGTAAGCGGTTTTAATATGTAGTGCATATTTTTATATCCTTAAATACTAGTACATATTTGTAGACGTATTTGTAGATGTATTATTACACTGTAAAACCCAAAAAGTTAAGGCAACTCAAACCGTTTGAGGCATGCAACAAACCATTCGAGTTAAAAAAACGAATCTATCTAAGTACTGTCAACTTACTCCATTTAAGTTGAAGTAATGTAACCTAGTTTTCCCATGTGGTCTCTTATACAGGTAATAGGTGTGTTCGACATGAAGCACAGAAGCAGCCGGTGATCAACGAGATTAGCCGAGCGCAGGCGGGGGCTGAGTTAAAAACAGAGCCGTCAAGCCGGACACTTCGGGGCCCAAAAAAGTTGCTGCACACACGATGACCGATCACATGGCGTGATCATTTATTTATTGAAATAACAAAAGATTTACAGTACAAATAAAACAAAGTCTCTACAAACTATAGTTCATTTTTAAACAATAAGGGAGTTTTGAATTCAATTTAAGTAGCCTACATAACAAACGCACGAGAAATAAGGGGGAAACCAGAGCGCACATAAAAAGGAAATAAATACCCACAAATAGGATTATTTTGGATAATGAAAGCATTTTTTAAAAAGTACTTTAATCCAAAAAGATTTACCAAAATAAATGAGCTGCAAGTAGATATTTCCCAGAAAGAGCAGGTACATCAATGTACATTTCTGCATAAATAGCTTGACAGGAAATAAAATATTTTTGAATCATATATTTTTATATTACATATTTTTATAGAGCCTAACTTAATTTGCTAAGAAATCGTCAGGATCAATGATGATAATCATTTTATTTCAAGTCTGTAAGAGTTATTTGAGTTAATATTTAGATTATTTACTAAAATGTATAATTTAAATCATTTATGTAGCTAAATACAATAGTCTGTATAAAAAAAAGGCAGAATAAACCTGTGCAAACAATCAAGTCTTTATGAACAAATTATTTATCAAAAGATGATACTGCAGTAAAATATTTGTAGTCTTTTAATAAGCATCATGTGTACAAGATAGAGATGGTATGAAAAGTTAATTGTTTTGAAATTTGTGAGATGGAATTTGTCCAATAATAAACGCGAAACACACGTGGTTATTGTCGTGCGGTGACCTTGGCCAATCGTGTTATATTGGTGTCGTCATCTTAGCTCCTGCAGGCCCTCTTCAGATGCTGCACGGGCTGAGTCAGTCTACTGATCTCCGAGCGCTGTCGCGGTACTTTGATGCCACATGTGACAGTCACATGACGTCGGCACAGCATCAATCCGGCCAAAATTTCTAAGTCGAACACACCTACTGACTAGGCTCAGCCCTGCTTAGCTTCAGTGAGTAACCGGTCTTGGGCTGCAGGGTGATATGGCGGTGTATGGGTGTTTCCCGGTACTGGGTTGCAGCTGAAAGAGTCTCCACTGTGTAGATCATATGCTGGAATAGTTGGTGGTTCATTCCACTGTGGACAACCTCTGAAATATTGACTAACCTGAAGGAAAATTAATGAATGAATGAAAATTGTCCAATAAAAATTCCTTTATTAAAATGTCATTAGTCCTTTTAAGATTAAGACTGTAATATTTTGTTTAAAAAAAACAGCAAATGTTTGGTTTCAACTAAATGGTAACACTAATAGAAGTCATATACTGTAGAGTGGGAGATGTGCTCAGTGTGCTTACATACTGTATGCTCTACAGAGAGCATTAGAGACAGCTATTAGAGAGCTGTGCATCACACCCAAAACCAATGAATGGAACACTCACTTATTCAGCCAATATGTGTGCATGCATGCATGAATACATGAATACATGTATGTGCATGTGCAAAAATGTATGTGTGAGATTTCTTGCTGTTGCAGAAAGAAAGAATTCCCCGCTGCCCTCAAGGGCAAACACAGCAAAGGCAGAAAGTAGAAAAATGCCTGAGGGAGAAAGAGAGAGAATGAGAGTGAGGGAGTTGGGGCAAAAACTGTGAAGGAGAAAGAAAATTGAAGATGAACTTGAGGGATGGGGTACAGATGGCGGCAAATGGCTTAGAAAAACAAAACAAATAGAGGGAGAAGAGAGAAAATGGAGAACTGTGATTTTGTGAGGATAAATGACTATTAATGAAAAGGAACTCTGGGGAAAGGAAGAAAATATGCAAAGTGGGGGGACTGAAAATGAGTTTTTTTGTGAAACCAGTTTTGCATCAGGACACCAAATTTACGGCGACCCAACACATTAAGAAATAGAAAATATTATGTATAATAGGGGTTCTAATATGGTAAACATTGCTCATGGTTTGGCTCGTATCATGGTTTTATGGTCATGGTTTCAGTATGGTTTGGTATACACTCACTGGTCACTTTATTAGCTACACCTTACTAGTACCAAGTTGAACCCCCTTTTGCCTTAAGAACTACCTTAATCCTTCGTTGCATACATTCAACAAGGTACTGGAAATATTCCTCAGAGATTTTGGTCCATATTGACATGATAGCATCACACAGTTGCTGCAGATTTGTCAGCTGCACATCCATGATGTGAATCTCCCATTCCACCACATCCCAAAGGTGCTCTGTTGGATTGAGATATGGTGACTGTGGAGGCCATTTGAGTACAATGAACTCTTTGTTCAAGAAACCAGTCTGAGATTATTCACACTTTATGACATCTGCTTTATGTTATCCTGCTGGAAGTAGCCATTTGAGGATGGGTACACTGTGGTCGTAAAGGGATTGACATGGTCAGCAACAATGCTCATTTAGGCTGTGGCGTTGACATGATGCTCAATTGGTACTAATGGGCCCAAAGTGTGCCATGAAAATTTCCCCCATAACATTACACCACCACCACCTGCCTGAACCGTTAATACAAAGCAGGATAGATTCATGCTTTCATGTTGTCGACGCTAAATTCTGATCCTACCATCCGAATGTCGCAGCAGAAATCGAGACTCATTAGACCAGGCGACAGTTTTTCAATCTGCTATTGTCCAATTTTGGTGAGCCTGTACAAATTTTAGCCTCAGTTTCCTGCCTTAGCTGACAGGAGTGGCACCTGGTGTGGTCTTCTGCTGCTGTAGCCCATCCACCTCAAAGTTGGACGTGTTGTGTGTTCAGAGATGCTCTTCTGCATACTTTGGTTGTAATGAGTGGTTATTTGAGCTACTGTTGCCTGTCTATCAGCTCGAACCAGTCTGGCTGTTTTCCTCTGACTTCTGGCATCAACAAGGCATTTGCACACACAGAATTGCCGCTCACTGGCTATTTTTACTTTTTCGGACCATTCTCTGTAAACCCTAGAGATGGTTGTGCATGAATATCCCAGTAGATCAGCAGTTTTTGAAATACTCAGACCAGCCCATCTGGCACCAACAACCATGCCACGTTCAAAGTCACTTAAATCCCCTTTTTTCCCCATTCTATTGCTTGGTTTGAACTGCAGCAGATCCTCTTGACCATGTCTACATGCTTAAATGCATTGAGTTGCTGCCATGTGATTGACTGTTTAGAAATTTGCGTTAACAAGCAGTTGGACAGGTGTACCTAATAAAGTGGCCGTTGAGTGTATATGTTATGTTTATTAAATAAAATAATACAATATAGCAAAGATACAAATAAAATAAACATGGCTTCTCAGGTTTTTAAGTGTCTAACATTTTTCAGGTACAGAAACTGATTAATATAGTCAATGATACACTTGATGCTCACCAAAGCTGCATTTTTTTAAAATACTGTTCAGTAATCCTGTGAAATATTAAAATGACTCTTTTCAGCTTACTTATATTTTGAAATGTAATTCATTCATGTGAATCAAAGATAGCATTTTTAGCAGTCATTACTCTAGCAGTCATTATTGCCTTAAATAATTTTTAATATGCTGATTTGGTGCATTGTTGTGTTGAAAACACTTACTATGGAAAACTTAACGTTTCTTTTTCAGTATTTCTTAATGAACACAGTCAAAAGAACAGCATTTATTCAAAATATAATAATCTGGAAAATTATAAGCACTTTTGATAAATTTATTGCAGTCTTGCTGATTAAAAGTTATTCTTTTTTAATGCATATTTGACACCAAACACCACTAACTGAATGGTGTGTAAATATTTGCAATGCTTTTGGTGTCACAGTAAACAGTATTATTTTTGTAGGTCACAGATGCACTAAACTCAGTCTCATTAGCCCTCGTGAACTCTCACTGGCTCTAAATATGAATGATTTGCAGGAATTATCTTTGCTGGATGATTTCATATAAGCATAATTATTTATGCAATCATATGGAAGGCTGGGCTGAAGGTCAAGCGAGTGTTATTGTGGCTCGCGTCACTAGAGCAGCCATTGTAACGAATGCTAATCGTTCTAGAACGGCCTTCATTTATGTGTAGAATCTGTTTTGAGGCCAATCAGACGAAAACATCCATCTTAATCATGCCGATGCATGAGATGGAAAATAGTTATTATTATTCTGCTTTTAAAGTTTATTTCCCAGAGGTTGCGGGAAGGGGGAGAGCTGTTTATCTGTTTATATTCTATTTTATTACAGAGATTGGTTTTGAATTAGTTGTGCTATAAAAGTCCTGCATTCACGCACAGTAGGACTCCGGAAGGATGGATATAATTCTGTCACATTTGAAGATTTGTTTTTCTATCCTACTTCTCGCTGAAACATATTTAAATTAGCCTCCCTGTCTCTCTCTTTGTACCATGCTCTATTTCTTTGTCTTTCAGTTACGTTCAGGTGAATCTTACTCCGTTTACCACACCAGTCCCACCTTGCCCTGTCTCTCCAGGCCAGTGGTTTTGTGGTCTCAGCAGGACGTGTGCAGATGGCTGAAGAAACACTGTCCGCACAACTACTTGACCTACGTGGAAGCCTTCTCCCACCACGCCATTACAGGTGTGCAATTCAATGCAAAACACACAATAAAACAAAAGGAAGAAATTTACTTAATAGCATTTTTCATTTAAGCCATTATTCATAGGAAACTGCATATCCATATAATAACATATCAACAGCAGTTCAGATATGATTTTCTGATTAATAAAGGGACTAAGCCGAAGAAAATTTTTTGAATCATAGTCCCATGTGATTTATAAGAGGCAAGTCAATGTCTTTAGGCACTTTGAGAGTAAAACAAACATAAACAGGCAAAACAAACTTAATACCCATGGTTTTTGATAATAAATTGTGGTCTTATAAAGAAAAATGATCTGTCTGGGAAAAAAGTTTGACATTATTTACAACACCATGACATCCATAGCCTTGGCAAATATATGATTGTAAAGTGTACTAGTAAGATTAGTATTACTTTCATTTTGTCTGAATACTGTATAACTGTGAGACCACAGTTTCAGCCAAAAAAATAGTTTACTAAGAAATTGCTGTACTAAGTAATCTACACATCTTTATATCTTTTTGAGTGAACTACCCCTTTAATTCAAAATGTGATATTATTATGATGTTCTTGCTTTTTGCAAAATTCATCAAGATAAAGTTTTAATAACTTTATAAACAGTTAATAAAATAATCAGGTTTATTATTAATAACCCTTTAATTAAAAAAGGTCTAATTGTATTGCCGTGTATTATCATTGTACAAAAAAAATAAACAAAATATATTTTTTATTAAAGTCACGATCACCAGCGATCCAGGCTTGCAGATCACTGGTAAACACTCACCTTCACCCGGACTACAGTTTTGTAACTATGAACTACGTTTCCCGTCATGCAACTCACACACCTGTTCCAGTTCTCCAATGATTACACACAGCTGGAAGCTGATCAAGGACTCACTACACAGACTATTTATACACCACACTTGCACACACACACACACACACATTGCTGAGTCTTGTTAGTCTTTAACACCACAAAGCAGAATCATGTCTAGTCTTTCTGTGTTTTGATCCTTACCTTGTTTTCTTGTCACTGATTCTTTGCTGCCTGTACTGTCCATCAACCTGTTACTTAACTTCAGCTTTTGGATTACCTGTATGTACCCATTTGCTCCTGTGTTTGACTGTTGCCTGCCTGACCAATCTCTATTTAATGAACTGCACGTGGATTCCCAACTCTGTTGTCCAGCATCTCATTGTTACAGTTATAAAGGGTAGTTCTTTTTTTTACTCACTTTTCATTTAATTTCAGTTCATTTTCTCTGTTGTACACACAAAAGAAGATATTTTGAAAGATGTTTCTGTTATCCTGTAGCCATTAACTTCCATAATTATGTAGTTGGAAAAAAGTACTGTGGGTGTACTGTCTTACTATTTTGCTTCTCAAGTAATTGCATCTTGATTTAAGTATGTTTGGCTATTTATACTAGAAAACAAATCAAAAGTACTGTGGAACAAACTCATTTTTTTCCAGTGGTCACTGGCAAGGTTTTAGGATTGTACGTCACTTGCACAAAAAAAGTTTAAAGGTACTGCATGCTCAGCAGTTCAGCCAATCCCTGGACACCAACACATCTACTGAATGTCATGTGGTCTGACAGAGGCATTATCCTTTCAGCCGAAGGTCAGCCAACTTGTGCTCATCTGCTCTCCCAAAAATGCCTATATTATCAAAGAACTGGTAGTTTTTCATTTTACAGTTTGCAATCCTTTACTCCTTCCTGCCTCATTTTCAGTATATTACAATGACCTAAATGTCCTAGCCCTTGTGACACTTGAAAAGAATGACACTTGAAAAGACACTTGAAAGAATGAGTTTAGAAATCTTTGCCATCTATACTCATGGATTATCAGTTTGTTTTTGAGCCATTCATCTGAGTCATATACTCTACCTGCCATTTAGTTTGCTTTCTATCCAGGAAAATAAATATGAATAGTTTAAAACCTTCACTAGCTAGTTGCCTGAACTGTGAAAGAAAAAAAGTGCAACTTTCAAGCTTTTGCAGATTTCTAAAAATAATTTGGGCACTGGTAACATAGTATCTACTGTCATATAATATTTAAGTGTACTATAATGTCACGTAAGAATATTAGGGATGTATGTAGTACTGTTTTTTCAAAACATTTTAAACATTTCTTTACATTGTGATAAAAATGTTTCAAATAAAGCCTGTACTTTTGAACATTCTGTTCATCAAATAATAATTATTATTCCTTAAATGGTAGTTATTTATCATTATTAATAATTTGATCATGTATTAAGTCCAATAAAATATATATTTTTGTAATGTGAAATTTAATAGGGTATATGCACAACTAGTGTTTTTCCGCCAATGATAAACTTCTGATGAAAGCTTAGTGTGACTATTTTCAATTTCATAAGGTTTCTTTTACAGCATCAATGTTGTAATGTAATTACAATACCTTCAGTTAAATAGAATTAAGTATTCATTAAGTTGTTCAAGCGTAAAATGACATGAAAGACCGTGTAACCTCTAGCGCCGTCAGGATCAGCAGTCGAGCACAGAAACTCTATTGAAAATACTGGAGTAAAATAAACTGTCATATTTTAAAGACATGGCAGGGAGAAATGGGATTTAGTGCAGTGCTTCTTGTCCGATCCAAGACCCACTTTATATCGTATATCTATCAGGCAGAGAATATTACTGGTTTTTAAAGAAATAAAATCTTAAAAGTGGCAATTTTATAATGAAAAGACAATTCACTGGAAGCGCTGAGGCTGCCTGGCTGAAATTAAAAAATATCCATGTGCATATAGCCCAAATTATTAATTGTATATATTCCACAAACAATATTAAACAGCTAAACTGTTTTCAGCTTTGATAATAAAAAGATATTTGTTTTATAAAAATATTGTAGATTTTTCATGGATTATATGTCACTAAAGTCTAGAAAAATGTCACAGGAATAAATGACATTTCAAAATAATAAAAGTTATAATAATATGTCAAAATAATACTGCTTTGCTGTATTTTGGCTAAAAAAATGACTGATCACAGAATTTGTGTGGAGAAACTTGCTGTCAAACATAATAGTTTCACCATGTCTTTGCAAACCAACCAAACCTTGATCCCATGACCACAACAAGGTCACTGCTCTTTTCCTACATCAATAAAAAAAACTTTTTTTTTCCTAAAGTTAGGACTAACATCCTTCATCATTATTTCACCATGTTTTCCTTGAGTTTGAAGAGTGGTATTCTGAATATATGGCTCATATCTGAGCATGTCAAAGTGCTCCACTCAAAAACTGCGTTCAGTCCGCTTTCTCTCCCACTCACTCCTTCAAAACCCTTTCCCTCACTAGGGACCCGTGCGACTCCTCGGCCCCCACAATCCTTATCTACTGGACACAAAGCATCCAGATCACAGACACGCTGGGTGAGATCCAGAGAAAAGGATATCCAGAGAAAAGGAAAAAAACATAAAGACAAAAAGGCAGACGCAGAGGTTTTTTTCTGCAAGGCTGTGGACTAAAGTGTTTAGAGTTGCAGCACGAGAGGCTCAGTTGGATACAAAGCGGGAAATGAACCCGGGGCGTCCCAGGCCCTCAGGCAAGCATTTCCACACCGCATGTTTCCATATAGCCTCACATGCAAAGATCACTGAGAGCATGGCGATAATAACCCAGGGCGGATTTGCGAATGCTGTAACTTGTTTGTTGCTGCCAACAAAACACTGCATACATAATGCAGAGGATCCGGAGCTTTTTGTGTTTCCGATGAGCTCCTGCCTACTGAAATTGTCTCTCTTCTGTCACTTTGTCAGGTCGCGCTCTCTTGAGATTGAATGGTGAGAAGTTGGAGCGGATGGGTTTGGTTCAGGAGACTCTGAGACAAGAGCTTCTCCAGCAGGTTCTGCAACTGCAAGTACAAGAGGAAGGGCGCAACTTACAGCTGCTAAGCAGAGGTGTGTGTGTGTGCTTTGTATTTCTTACATTTTGTAAATATAGCAATACCAATCAATTTTGACCTTGTGAAGACAAAGTATACTTCCTTGTGGGGAAGTATTTTGAAAATGTAAATGTGCAGAATGTTTCCTGTAAGGGTTGGGCTTAGTTTACAGTATAAAAATCATTGTTTATGGAATGTCCCCATAAAGTTATCTGTGCAAATGTTTGTGTGAGAATAAAGAGCAAAAATTAGGAAGAAAGACTAAAGCAGGTGGCATGACCTGAAGCGATAATGCTAGCATAGTGAAAAATAAATGTGGTGTGATTTGGTGCCTGGTTATCTCTTCCAATATCAGTGTTTTTTTATACTGTAATGCAGTTGATTTCGATTTTTTGATGTCTGGGTCCATCAAATATTTTTCTCTTGCAACAACGTAATGGCAGTTACATATGCCCATGTGTGTGTGTATATATA
>CAIGQZ010032240.1:7776532-7793252 GCA_903798205.1 Danio tinwini | reverse complement strand
TGTGTGTGTGTGTGTGTGTGTGTGTGTGTGTGTGTGTGTGTATGTGCGTGTGCGTGCTTTTTTATGAAAAATATTTTACAAATAATTTAAAGTTTTATTTCATACTGTTGGTAATAACAGTATTGTATGAGACCATTTTAGACAAATTTTTATTTAGTAAAAGTTTTAAAGGGGTTGTCCAGTGTATTTTTAGGTTTGGTTGCATTTATAAGATGCAAAGCAATGTGTGCTCATGCTTCACTTGTAGAAAATCATTTTATTTTTTCATATATCTTACTTTGATTTTATACAGCTACTCAGCTAACATGAAAAGGACTGTCATATTTCCTAGTTCTTCCGAAAGGCCTGTCCTCAACAGGCTCTGATTGGTCAGCTAACATAATGATTTGCGGATCAGCTCCATGTCACGCCCCTACAAGCATGCGCTTTGGTACTGTATAAACAGTAGCTGAATCAGACTGAAAAGGAAGAGCAGAACCTCACGCCTGCTCTCTAAAATAAAATATGACAAGTGTCTTTCACATATATGAAGAATAAGCATGTGTAAGTAATATGAAACGTTCATATATTTTTGGCGAGTTTGATATTCGAGATGTAGAACACATGGAAAGCGGCCGCAAAGAGAGACACTGCAGCGCTGGTGAAGATTGCAGGTATTTACAGATAAATTTATATTTGAAGCTAAGTTAGCGGTGGCAAACAGCATTTCCCATTGTTTACGTCCTCGCTTTGACATACTGTTAACGATAGACACTATGCTCGTGATAGATCAATTTTAACAATTAAAAATATTTACACAATCCACATTTACACAATCCACAGCTTCATCGGTTTGAGGAGTTTTTAGCCAAATCCATCACTGAACTGGGATTCTGGAAGCTGTCCTTTGTCAAATGCTAGCTATATATGGTTGTTATAATTCTCTGGAACATAATTAAAATACAATTGTAAGCACTTCTCTCTCCTTGTGTCGTGTCCTTTTGAAAGCCCAAATACAGAAACAGAAGAGGCTCTGTGGAAATAGCAGCATTTGGATGGCATTTTAGCTTTCTTTGCTATAACATTACAGTGTCTCTGGCCACGCCCATTCGCTGCACATGGTGAATGTGCGTAACTTGAAGCCCTTGTGATCTAACTAGCCCGGATGTATTTTTTGCAGTCCTCAAACTTTGTTCTATGTAGGCTTTGCTAAGCTAACTCTGTAAAAGCCAATGTCTCCCTTAGCATTGAACTTTGAGCGTATTACATTCAGAGATGTTATGTTCACACAGCTACATTACACATCAACTATGATATCGTAGTGGACCACCCCTTTAAATAGTAAAAATTCTGGAACAAAAATGTATTTGTCAATTATAAATGACAAAGGAGGTTTTTATTTTTTTTCTCATCGGATCCCCTTTGACAAAATATAAACATTTCCATTTCAGAAGTCCAACAGTAGCCCTAAAAAGCCACCAAAAAACATTTTTTTGATAGTTTGGTTGAGTTTTAAATGTAAAAATGTAGATTTTTCTTTTTATAGTCACATATAATTTTTAAGTATTGTTTTAGTTATTATGAGAAAATGAGAACTGTTTCTTTTCAAGTAGTTAAAACATTTTGTTTATAATTTTTTAAATATTAATATTAATATTTGTAATATTTATTATTTTTTCTATCTCTTGAATTCTGATGTGCATTCATAAGATGTATGTTCAGGTTGCTTGAGGCATTAAATGAACACTGTTCTGTCAAAAAAAGAAGTTAAAACAATTGCATGTTTTTATTTTTATTGGGTGTTTTTCAGTTAAGTTCTTTTTCATTTCAATTAACAAAATGATTGGACTTTTATTACAGTTTTACTATAGGTCAAAAACAGCCTAGTTTATTTATAACCTTATAACTAACATAAAGGAAACTGAACTTTGAGCAATCAAGCTTTCCTTTGGCCTCTGTCTGTCTCCTGCTTCTAATAATACTTTCATCCGTGTCACCTCTGAAGAACTGATCCTCTTTACTCCATCAAGCCCACGCACTGAGCAAGCCACACATAGAAAACTCTCACTGTTCATTAAAAGCTTTCTTCATTAGACATTAGCGGTCAGGTAGCACTCAAACTTCAAGGGTATTTCTCAGATAAAACAGAGGCACAGATCAGTTTTATTTTATTACCAACTCTGAGCAGCTGTTTTTGCCAGTGGTGTGATGTCCGCCCTCTTCATGACCCAGGCTTTGTGATTATTAGCTGGTTTTGTCTGCGTTTGAGCGTGCATGAGAATGTGAACTTTATTGCTCATATGGAAGACAGGCGTCAGGCATTCACAGCTGATATGAGCACACTGCCCGGATACACCGGGGCCAGAATATCAGGCTGCTGGGCTCTCCGTACCGATGGAGGGTAAGTTATTAAATGCACTGTTTAGTATTTAAAAGGTTAATTAAATGCTGTTTTGAGTCTAATCTGAAAAAAGCGACATATGCAATTATAGACTACCTCATTTAAAACCGTGTGCTGAAGCTGCAGTTAGCTTTTAACCTTTACACTGAAAACAGTTTATCAGCTTTATAGTCTATGTACATTTTTTTAAAGGTGGTATCTTGTTTGGCTAATGTTATTTTAGTTTTTTTTAGCTGTTTTGAATGTGACTTCTGGCCTGACTCATGTTCATGCAAAGAGCGAGTGAGACAGGTTTTGTGTGACACCAACGTGATGATGGAAAGATTGCTTAGTTGCTGTTCTATTAATTCAGTTAGGTTTTTATGACTGAAAGCTTGTTTGTTTCACTTTTAGGTTAAGTCAGTTGATCATCAATCTTGTGACATCTTGTAGAACACGTTTAGCCACACATTATTTATGCAGTATTATAGTGTTTGTAAATATTTTTAATAGGGATGCACCAATATAGAACATTGGCCGATAGTAATAAGCAAAATCTCTTTGCCTTTGAAAGCCAATAACTAAGGCCAGACAGAATCTGCAGACATTTTTTGCTATTTTTGTGCACAATTTAGAAAAAAGAAGTGGATTTATGCAGAATGATTTTGAGAGTATAGTCAATCAAAACTTAACAAAATAAAAACTTGATCACTTTTATTTTGGGTTTACAATGCAAATCCTATTACAACCACTTGTTTGTTAAACAAGGTAACTCTCAAACAAAGTAACAAACTAAATATTACTTTAGAAACTGTATTGTACATAAATCATATAAACATTTGCATATTACCTAAATTAATATAAATAAATTATTATAAAAACTGAATTAGTATTTATTTTTATTTATTAAATTTAAATTTATTAAATTTATTTGCATAGAGAAATAAATAGACTCAATTATAGACTAAATAAGGGTGCAGATTCTGTGTGGGTGTACTGAAAACAAATATACTGTATAGGTAAATAAAAACAAACTTGATACTAATAACTCTATGTTTTTAGAAAGCTGATAACTGATGAATTATCCCATTATTGCTAATTATCTAGAAGCCAATAACTAATATATAGTCAAATGAATGTAAACCTTGATACTGGTAAGTCTTTATATCTGGAAGCCAATGATTGTTATATAGACTTATAAATACATATTTTGTATGAATTTTTCTAAGCCTCCTTACAAAAGAATTCACAACGCAAACAAATGTAGAACTTAGTTTAAAGTCTTAACTGCAGAAAACTAGTAACCCGCTAAGCAATTTTGTTTTCAATAGATCTAAAAATGGCTAAAGACGGCATGGCTAAAACTAGTCTAAAGTCAATCAGTCAGTGAAAATCTAAAAAACATCTAACAGTAGTCCAAAAACAGACTAGTCATTAAATTCACAGATTAGACAGATTTAAGGTCATTCCTGTCTATTTGATTTCTATAATATTTTTGGACTGACAGCTCTAATTTAGCCTTGCTTTAGACAAGACGTCTAGATGCACATCAGACATCTTTTAAACCCCCCAAAAAATCACTGATGGTAAATTACAAGGAAACATCTATCCCTATCCAAAGCAACTTACAAAAGGAGGAACAAAACCATTTATCTATAAGTCAACAATAGTAATAATAAAAGTTTTTTTGAAGAAATCAACTTAGAAAGCTCTTTTTGCATAGTTTTTTTCCTATGTATTTCTGTTGTTGTTTTATTTTTTGTATATGTATATATTTAGCTGATCTCTGGCTTTGGTGGAGCACTTTTAGCTTAGCTTAGCATAAATCATTGAATTGGATCATAGATATATACACTAGATATCACATAGGAACCCTGAGCATGCGGTTATAACGCCGCCACATTGGTACAGTGCTCCTAGGAAAAACGTCATTCAACCACACTAGTCAAGACAGTGTGTCAATGTGAAGATGCTGGACTGTAGCGCTGTGTACGGGTGTAGTAACGAGCAAACAAAGCACAAAGTCATCACATTTCATAGGTAAGATTTCGTTTTTTACGTTTTTGTATGTTATGAACTTTTGTGCTTAACAAGTAATGTTATTGCTGATAATACAGTCTCTTACTGCAGTGACCATAAGGCAAAGTAGCACCAACTCGCACTAAATTCTAAGCTTATGCTAGTTTTGTTGAATAAAATAAGCAAACAATGTTATGAAATATGACAAGAAGACGCGGTTCTGTCAGAAACTTGTATTATTGTCAGCTAAGTGAACGAGTCGTTCATAACGAAGATTCATTCACAAACGAATCACTCCCTCCATCAGAATTGAAGTGAAAGCAGGAGAGGGGGTGTGTTTCAGGATATGGATTAGATCAAATTAAACAGGGAAGGAGGGTAATGCATTTCCATACACACAAACGCTCACTCTTTGTCAGGAATGCTCGTGCGGTCACATCCATCAATGTAGAAAAGTGATGTAAAATTATAATATTTCGTAATTTAAAAAAATATTTGCATACAGAGCACCGGGAAAAACTCCCGATCATAGATATATGTGTATATGTGTATATCTCTTGCTCTCGAATGTCACGGTCCTCCACTTCACCTTGGTCCTGCATTCATTTCAAAGGAGCACTACCCTGTACTAAAATGGCGGCTCTACTGACGCATTCCTTCTAATAGACAACAGTAGGGTAGGCGACATCTAATGTATATATCTATGGAATTGGATTAGACCATTAGCATCTCACACAAAAATGACCAATGTAGTTACATTGTGTACTAAGACAGACAGAAAATGAAAAGTTATTTTCTTGGCCGATACGTTGAAAACTGTACTCTTAGTCTGGCGTAATCATCAAGGAACTACCAGGTACAGAATATCAAGCAATGCTTAAAACTAGTCCCCAGGTAGCTAACTTCCAACCTGTGTGCCCAGCATGTGCCGACCCCACAGAGTAATATTGCACCTGTTGTGCATCCTGCTCTAAACATATCCAAAGCAACTTACAAAAGGAGCCATTCATTTATAGGCCAACAATAGTAATAATACTTTATAATAATAATAGTAATAATAGTTTTTTTCTGTGTATTTCTGTTGTTGGCAGAGAGAGCACTGACTCTCTGCAGTCCATAATGTGTTCTATGATAGAATAATTGTCTTTTATTTACTCCAGTGGGAGTGGTGAAGACTCTCTGGACAGACTACTGCCTCCGGTCAGCACCTTTCGCAGGAAGAGCAGCAATCTGGGTAAAACCGAACCTCCACTGCTCCGCACCGGCACACGCACTATCTACACAGCCGGCCGACCGCCGTGGTATAATGAACATGGAGCCCAGTTCAAAGAGGCCTTTGTGATTGGTACGAGTAGATGGAAACCTTTCTGGGGATCCTTCTAGTAGTGGCATTTAAAAAAACTATATTTTGTTCCTTCAAAGGTTTCTTTTAGATGTGAACTTAATTCTCATTCTCTCCTCAGTGACCCAGAGTGCATAATACATTTGGATAAACACCTTTATAAATATTAAAAATGATGCATTATAATAAAATTAAACTGATATCTAAGATTTTTGTACCAAAACAAATCATAGTAACACTTACTGTATGTGAGGCATTTTGGACACCAAAATGGGAGACGAGGATGTATGCAGTAATGTAGTAATAATGTTTTTACAGGTCTGTGTGGTGGCAGTGCCTCTGGAAAAACCACTGTAGCCAATAAAATCATTGAAGCTTTGGACGTTCCATGGGTTGTTCTTCTGTCTATGGATTCCTTCTATAAGGTGAGGTGTTTGTGGTTGTTTAGTGTGTGTTTGTCTCAGCGTGAGATCTGAATGGGTGATCTGTCCTCCACGTGAAGTTAATCTGATAAGTCAAGTGCTTCAGAAAGCCTCTGTAATCTCTCTCCTTCCCTTTTTATCTCTGTTTGAATCAGTTTATTGCAGCACAAACAAACACACTGAAATCTAATGATTGACAGTTTAGCTGTGATCTGCAAAATCAACATCAAATTTACTGCTGTGAATTTGTTTGTTCACTCTTTAGCGAGCCTGTATTCTATGTGAGTTGTAGAATTATTTAAATTATTTTGCTTGAGGTTTATTTAACATGATAAGGCTTCGAGTAACTTAAAAGATTGTTTTTAAAGGAATAATTGATTTTTATTTTACAACTCTGATGGAACACTTTTAGCTTAGCTTAGCATAAATCATTGAATTGGATTAGACCATTAGCATCTTACTCAAACGTGACCAGTGTAGTTACATTGTGTACTAAGACAGACAGAAAATGAAAAGTTGCTATTTTCTTGGCTGATACAGTATGTGAGGAACTGTACTATTATTCTGGCGTAATCTTCAAGAAACTTTGCTGCCAGACACAGCATATTACGAAGTGCCTAAAAATAGTGCCCAGGTAGCTAACTTCCAACCTGTGTGCCAGTGTTCTGTTGATTTGTCCTACCTTGTCAGATAGTGCTACCTCCCATTTAAAAAGTAGGTAGCACATTTTGATGACACAATATGCTACCATCACATTTTGCTACCAGTGTAAATTTTTATGTGGAGTTGTGTGATATAAAGCTGTAATATTGCCCTAACCTACTTAATCCCTAACCCCAACCACAGAACCATTCAAACCCTGCCGGTCATACACCACCCAACCCACTCCGAGCTGGGATCCAACCGGCGATTCTTTGCATGGTAGTCGGTTGCTCTAACAAGTAGGCCTAAGACTTTGGCCTCTAGTGTCTGTTTCTAGAACACCTTTTCAGATTCAGAGGAATGAGGTTTACCTGCACAGCACTTCAATAGCTGCCTTCTGTTATATATATATATATATATATATATATATATATATATATATATATATAGTTAGCTTCCTATATCTTTTTTTATTAAATACTTTTGATATTAATACTCATAACGTGTGTCTATAATAAGCATTGAGGGTAGTGCTATAAAGAACCAGTCACCAATCATTTTCAGTTGTAATCCTTTTTTGTATATGTTATGTTTTAGTTATATTTCATCTTGATTCTCTTAGTCATCTTCATGTCATAATTTCTAAGGCTGAACCTAAAAAGTCATGTTTAAAGGACTCAAGACAATAGCAGGAATTCCTCCATCACATACAATGATCTGCTAATGGGCAGCAATGTGATTATGAGATGTGCAGTCTATGATGTCTATTGTTACATCTTGTGACATCATGTCTTGTATTTGAAAAGCCTTTACATTCATATTTCCATCAAGGTGCTCCAGAGTTCATTTGTTCAGGAATCAGACTAATAAGGCTGTGCTTAAGGCTCATTAGTTGCAGTTGCATTTGAGAACCTTTAATGAAAAATAACTTTTGTAATCCTTTGAAAAAAGTATTGAACAAAAGTAACACTTCACAATAAGGTGACATTTGTTAATGTTAGTTAATGTATTTACTAATATTAACAAACAATGCATTTACTACAGTGTTTATTCAAGTCAAGCCTCTGTAATCTCTCTCCTTCCTTTTTCATCTCTATTTAAATCAGTTTATTGCAGCACAAACAGCTTTGCTAATGTTAGTTGTTCATTGTTAGTGTTGGTTTACTCGCAGTGCATGAATGAATTTTAACAAGCACAACCTTGGATTTTATTAAAGCAGTTTTGAATGTGGAACTATGATTAGTAAATGACTTACAAGTAATGCCTATTCTTAGTTCATGTTATTAAATACAGTTACCAACATTAATGAAACCATTGAAAGATAATATGAAGCTATACAAAATAATGAAAGCATGATTTTATTTATTATTATTTTTTTATTTATTTGAACAGAAATATTATACATAACAATTATTTAACAAAAAATACATTTCAACATGGTCGAAATGGAGCACAATAAGCACAAGCTTAATATTTTCCCACCCCATTACCACACACATTCGTCTATTACTTCAACTTATTTCTACTTTTACTTATCTCTTCTTTTTACATGAGACATATGAGCTTTGCATAAGGCATATTTTATCCTCTTGGCATCTTTGACATATTATATGTTTGATTCCATTTGTACATCTACATTTCATAGCATAGACCCAGAAAATACATACAGTAGTATTGCAAACAGCAATTAATTGAAACTTCAACATACCTTTCTCCTTTTATTGTTTTTCAATCACCTCTATTCATCATTATATTCCTTTAACAATATATATTTATACAACTTTTTAAATTGATTAATATTCTGACATTGGTTGAGAATCAGTTTTAGACTGTTCCATAATTTCACACCACACACAGACATACACAAACTTGTCCTTGTTTTCAACCTCCTAAAAGTGTATTCATCACTCAGATCATATCCCCCTTGTCTTTCTTCAAGAAACATTTGTTTGCATTTCGGAAGTAATTTTTTCCTAGCTTTAAACATACATTGTGCTGTTTTAAATTTAACCAAATCATTGAACTTAAGTATCTGCAATTTAAACAATAAAGGATTTGTATGCTTCAAATACCCCACATTTTCTCTCAGTCTAATTACTTTTTTCTACATTGTACATAAGGATCATAAGTTAGATTTATATGTATTCCCCCAAATTCCAACACAATAGCTCATATATGGCAACTTAAGTGTGTTATATAATACATACATTGATTTATTGTCCAGGATCAATCTTGCTTTACACACTATTGCTACAGTTTTTACTAATTTAGATATCACATTATTTATCTACGGTTTCCAACTAATTTTATGATCCAATACAACACCAAAAAGCTTAATTGCATATACTCTTCCATAACTTTATTACCAATTTTTCAATCCATATTATGACTACTTTTTAATTTCCCAAATAGCATAACCTTTGTTTTACCTATATTTAATTACAATTTGTTTATGTCAAACCATTGACTTAACAAATTTATTAATTGCTGTTTTAATCAACTCCATAAGTTTTGGTAAATTATCCCCAGAACTAAAAATATGTGTATCATCCGCAAATAAAATAAACTTTAACAGTTCTGATATCTTACACATATCATTCATAGAAATTATAAACAATATTGGCCCTAAAACTGATCCTTGTGGCATGCCACAATTTACATTTAGATATGAAGATTTATGGTTGCCAATTCCATGATTTGTTGCCTATTTTTTAAATAACTGCTTATCCAATTCAAGGCTACTCCTCTAATACCATACCTTTCTAATTCATTTGCCAATATATTATGATTTATTGTATTAAATGCCTTTTTTTAATTAATTAAAATTCTAACTACCTTCTCCTTGTTATCTATCTTATTAGATTTATAAAGTGGAATTATCCTTGCAGTTTTCATTTTCATGATCAAGATACTAACATTAAAAAAGTAATAGGATGAGACAAAACATGAGGCTGTATTCCTGTTTTATTGAGCATTCTTTTTAAAGTTAATGTGCTTTTACAAATATTAACATATTTAAAACAGCTATGTGGATAATGTATTCAGAATATAATAGCATCTGTTGCATTGCTGTTAAAGCAAATATGGCGATAGGGCAGGATGGTGATCTCTCCAGTGTCTGTGTCGCCCCACCAGTGATCAAACATCCAACCTTTATGTTCCCATCTGCAGGTTCTGTCTGCAGAAGAACAAGCTCTGGCGGCCAGCAACGACTATAACTTTGACCATCCGGGAGCTTTCGACTTTGAGCTGCTTGTGACCACGCTTAGAAAACTTAAACAGGGCAAAAGTGTAAAAATCCCAGTGTATGACTTCACCACACATGGACGCCAGAAAGTGTGGGTGAGTGAGTGAGTGAGTGTGTGTGAGGGAGATGTTTCACATATTTTCCAGAGTTATATTAAAAACATACTACAGATAGAGTCATAATTTAAAGTTGTAGCATGGAGAAGATTTCATTTTGATTAATGTTTTTTTTATGTGCTTACTGCTCTTCTAGAAAAATCTGTATGGTGCCAGTGTCATTATCTTTGAAGGCATCTTATCCTTTGCAGACAAAGAGCTCTTGCAGGTATGATAAAATGTTCCTGTTCTGGATGTTTTGGAAATGTTGATAAACATTTAAAGCAAAGTAAATGATAAAAATGTGTGTGTGTGTGGGTCCATTTATCACAAATCTATCATAAAGGGATAGTTCATCCAAAAAAGAATATTTACTCTCCACATGTTCCAAGCAGGCCGGCACGGTGGTTCTGGGGTTAGTACTGTCGCCTCACAGCAAGGTCGCTGCTTTAAGTCTTGGCTGGGCCACTTGGTATTTCTGTGTGGAGTTTGCATGTTCTCCCCATCTTGGCATGGGTTTCCTCTGGGTGCTGCGGTTTCCCCCACAGTCCAAAGACATGCACTATAAATTAATTGAATAAATGAAATTGGCCATAGAGTGTGAATGTAAGTGTGTATAGTTGTTTCTCACTACTGGGTTGGCAGCCGCTGTGTAAAACATATGCTGAATAAGTTGACGGTTCATTCCGCTGTGGCGACCTCTGATGAATAAAGGGACTAGGCCAAAGGAAAAGGAATGAATGAATGCTTTTTTTTTCTTGTTGAAGGCGAAAGATGATATTTTTGTGAATATTTATAACCAGTAGCTATACTGACATCCATAATAGGAAAAAAAATCCAAAAAAAGTTTGGAAATTATAGAATGATTTTATATACACTCACCGGCCACTTTATTAGGTTTCTGTTCATTTTATTTGTATCTTTGCTATATTGTATTACTGTACGTAACATATACACACACCGGCCACTTTATTAAGTACACCTGTCCAACTGCTCTTTAATGCTAATTTCTTATCAGCCAATTAAATCGCAGCAACTCAACGCATTTAGGCATGTAGACATGGTCAAGACGATCGGCTGCAGTTCAAACCGAGCATCAGAATGGGAAAGAAAGGTGATTTAAGTGACTTTGAACGTGGTGCGGTTGTGATGTAGTGCCAGATGAGCTGGTCTGAATATTTCCTAAACCCGTCTCTAGGGTTTACAGAGAATGGTCAGAAAAAGAGAAAATATCTAGTGAGCAGCAGTTCTGTGCTCACAAATGCCATGTTAATGCCAGAGGTCAGAGGAGAATGGCCAGACTTGTTCAAGTTGATAGAAAGGCAACAGTAACTCTGACCACAACCGAGCTATGCAGAAGAGCATCTCTGAACACACAACACGTCTAAACTTGAGGCGGATGGGCTACAGCAGCAGAAGACCACACCCGGTGACAATTCTGTGAGCTTAGAACAGGAAACTGAGGCTACAATTTGCACAGGCTCAACAGAATTGAACAATAGAAGATTGGAAAAATGTTGCCTGGTCTCATAAGTCTTAATTTCTGCTGCAACATGCAAATTTGGTGTCAACAACATGAAAGCATGGACCCATCCTGCCTTGTATCAACGGTTCAGGCTGCTGGTGGTGGTGTAATGGTGTGGGGGATATTTTCTTGGCACACTTTGGGCCCATTAGTACCAATTGAGCATCGTGTCAATGCCACAGCCTACCTGAGTATTGTTGCTGACCATGTCATCCCTTTATGACCACAGTGTACCCATCTTCTGACTACTTCCAGCAGGAATACGCACCATGCCATAAAGTGTGAATCATCTCAGACTGGTTTCTTGAATGTGAGAGTGAGTTCACTGTACTCAAATGGCCTCCACAGTCACCAGGTTTCAATCCAATAGAGCACCTTTGGGATGTGGGGGAAAGTGAGATTCGCATCATGGATGTGCAGTCAATAAATCTGCAGCAGCTGTGTGATGCTATCATGTCAATATGGACCAAAATCGAATTTTCCAGTACCTTGTTGAATCTATGCCATGAAGGATTAAGGCAGTTCTGAAGGCTAAGTGGGTTCAGAAGGCAAAACTCGGTACTAGTAAGGTGTACCTAATAAAGTGGCCGGTAACTGTATTTACCTTTGTGTTCAATAGTGGAAAAGACTTTTAGGGTGAACTATAGCTTTAAAGCAATGGAATATAATAAAACATATTAGATTTTAGTCAATATTTAATAGATTTTATATCTTCTATATGCTAATATACTTCAGTTGTCAAAAATGCATTTGAAAATGCAGTTTTTCAATATATTGATGAATTAACCAAATTTTTTGCTGAATAAGAAAGCACGTATTTTTAAAAATGTTCTTATGATTCTTGCAGCTGATGGACATGAAGATCTTTGTAGATACGGATTCAGATATTCGTCTGGTACGGCGACTGAGGAGGGACATCACAGAGAGAGGACGGGACATTGAGGGTGTGATTAAACAATACAATAAGTTTGTAAAACCAGCCTTTGAGCAGTATATCGAGCCCACCATGAGACTCTCTGACATTGTAGTTCCACGAGGTGAGTTTAACGTATATGCTCTTCTGCAGTAAATAATTGAAGCTTATGAATACAGATGTGAGCACTGTTAATTTTTCTCATTCCCACGCAGGTGGGGGAAACATGGTGGCCATTGACCTGATCGTTCAGCATGTTCACAGCCAGCTGGAGGAAGTGAGTGACAAAGATAAAGTATTTAAAATTTCAACAACATTTAGTTAAAAATTTTAGGGGGAATGCAGCTTGTTGAAAAGACAAAAAATGTCTTTTTAAGCTTCCTTTCACATTTCAACACACAGAAACAGTGCCCTCTGCCTGTGAATAAAAGTTCTGCAACTTTTTTTTATTTCTTCATTTTTTGTTGCCCATTTAAACCTCTCAGCATGCTCACTTTTCTCTTTTTCTTTTTCTTTTTTTTTTGCTGATTTTTCGTTTCTCTTCTGTTGCATGCATTCTCTTGACAGCGTGAGATTAGTGTCAGGTAGAGAAGCTTTTTGTTCTTTCTCTCTCACACTCGCACATATAACAGGCCTGTAGCCAGGGGGGGTTCGGGTGGTTCAAAAGACCCACCCCTCAACGACAAAGGTCCAGAATTTGACCCATACATGAGCTCACTTGTCCTATTTTGACTGCTATGCCAACATAAACTGTAAAAATAACTCATCAAAGAAGGCTTTAAGACCTAGAAGAATCTGAAAAAGTGGTCATATTTCAATACTGACCAACTGTATTGTTAATAAAAACTTTTATTCTACATCTTGGCCCTTATTCTTGAAAGAAAAGAAATTACCAATAAAAAGATGTGAAGCACCAAAATTAGCTAATTAGGCTGTTGTTGTTATCCATGAATTTTCAAATGTACTTTTTACAAGAGGCTACAAAAATCAGGAAGCTCTACATTATTATTATTATTATTATTATTATTATTATTATTATTATTATTATTATTATTATTATTATTATTATTATGTTGAATTTTTTTATTATTCAAGTGGCCAAATTCTGACAGGAAAGTTGAATGTGCTGGCCAGTTTGTTATTTGCCTAATAAATAACAATTTACTTTACCTTACTAGGCATTTTTTAATTTAAAGCCTTAACAGTTTTCTTTTTCCCCCTAATGATATATGATGTGATGAATTTGTATTTTAAAAAAGAATACATATAAATAAGTTTTTTTTTATATTTCTTTATAAATCTTTAAGAAATGTTTTTGCACATGAAAAAGTGTGGTTTTGATGACAACCTGACAAGCTAATCCAGCTAAAAATAGTGACTAAAATGTCACTAACATGCAGTGTTTAAACCTCATAGTTAAAAAGAAAATGCTATATAGAAAAATTTCCACTTTTTGCACAAAAAAAAGAACCACCCCTTTCACCAGGCTGGCTACGGGCCTGTATAAACACAAGCAATATGTATATGTGCAGTTAGTGTATAGCTGCACAAAAATTGACTTTCAAATTAACTTAAATTAGTAAATAGAGCGACTTGCCCATCTTTACGCATACAGCATGTTCTTGCATATAGTTAATATTCATATTCATATCAATTGGTATATATGTTTTATTTATTAAACCAATCTTAAGGATTAAGTATTTTAATTTAAATAATTCTTAAGTACACACACACTCTCTTTCTTTTTCTTTGCCTTGCTCTGTTTCTATCTCTCTCTCACACACACACACACACACACACACACATTAATGGAGGAATCTCCATAGGCATAAAGTAATTTATACAGTAAAGAAACGCTTATTATATAGCCAAACCTCATCCCTGTTATGTTACTTTAAATTCAAAACAAATTAATAAGTCAAATGAATATTTTTATAGCATAAAATGTTTTCAGACATGTTTATATTCATTTTTAGACAACAGACTGTGAGTATTTTAACTTTTAACTAATTAGTTTTAACTAGTTTAGTTGAATAGTCATTGTTTTCTGTCACAACAAATGATAAAATAAAAGTTTTTCTGATCAATTTTTATTTATATGTTTTGATATTTCATTGTTATTAAAGAGCTCCTATTCTGCATTATAAAAAAATCATATTTTGGTTTTAGGAGTCTCCAACATCATGCTGATATGCATGCAGTGTCAAAAAAACACTTTCATTGTCTTATAATATACATTTATTTTTACCTAATTTTCCCAACAACTCCCATATGATTCGTTCAGCGATTAATTTGTTCCCAAACCCCTCCTTAGCGCGAAGCTAATTTGCTCTGATTGGTCCGATGACCCAGTCTGTGGTGATAATACAAAATAATAAGCAAAATAATGTAAAAGTAATTGTTATTTTTACTTTTTTACCCAACGCCATATGTGCTTGTGTTCACTACATTGTTAGGAAAAAAGCTCATAAATCTTTCAGGATTGATTATTTTGAAAATGTAAAGATACAAAAGGATATTTACATCTATTGTAAGTCTCCATAAAACACTAAAACCCAATCTCTGTGCGCATGCGTGTGTGTGTGTGTGTATGTGTACATGCATGGATGGTTTCAAATGAAGGCAAAAAGCCCAGCTCCTTTAGTGTTGCATTCAGTGAATGGTTATAAATGTCAAGGCTGGGTGTAAAGGTGCCCTTCATTTGTATTTGACTCCTCTTTTTGTCCTTTATTTGACGGTGCTGCATGTTTCTTCTTTTTCATATGTGCGCACACACACACACACGCACATACAGGGCACTTCTGGCAACGGCCCATCAGTCCCAGCCTCTCCCTCAGACTCTTAGTGTTTTGGAAAGCACACCACAGGTTCGAGGTCTTCACACCATCATCAGGTGAGAGTCGCATGAATCAAAAGAAAGTCTGCTTTTAGATGATCACGCTTGTAGTTTTAGCATCCATTCATCTGTTTCTGCCATTCAGATTTCCTCACATCTTTTCTTTTGCTGTGGGAATCAGGCTAATGAGTCACGAGCTGCTTTAGCCTTTCCTTTGCATCTTTTCTGCACTCCTCCTCCTCAATTTTTCTGTTTGTTTTTAGGAACAAAGACACCAGCCGTGACGAGTTCATCTTCTACTCAAAGAGACTGATGCGCTTGCTTATTGAACACGCGCTGTCTTTCTTGCCCGCCAAGGTGTGTGGGTGTTTTTCAGTTTCTATATTTGCCGGTTAGGTTTTTTTTTGCCAGGTTTTTTTTTGGCAAAGTTTGATATTATTGCATAATCAAAGCTACATCTCTGGTGATTCAAGTTATAACTAGAGGGGAATTAATTATATGGGCTTTCAGTTAATTAATCAGATTACTTGCTAGTAGTCACACGTGTATATAAATACAGTTTTTGAATTTAAATGGATTATATGCAAACCAGTTAATTAATCAAATACATTTCTAATATTCACATATAAATCAATAAATGTTTTAATTTAATTAATTATTGGTAAGGAGATTAATTAATCAAGTTTACATGTGTGATTACAAATATAATCACATTCAAATAAAGGGAGTTACTCTTTAATCTGCATTCTGGTCAAAATGCAATACTTATAGAGTCATACAAAAAATTTATTCATTATGCTAAATAAAAAATCATTGTTTACATTAGGTAAATAAAATAAAATAATTTTATTTTATATACTTTTACTTATTTAATGTACACTGTAATGCTGGTGTAGGGGTATTTACAGTTTTAACCCAAAGAATGACCAGTCTGTCAGATGAAGAAAAACTGGAGTCAGAGATTAAAATAAATAAATAAAGTTTACTGAAGATAGTTTGCAGTTTCATCAGCAGAAGCCATCTTCAACACTCTCAATGAGTTCCTAGGCCACTCTGCCTTACAGTACAACAATGCAGCAATTATGCTCTTTACACAATGTCATTAACTGCGTCATACATATAGGTGTTCTAACCTGATTGGTTAAAACACAGATAGACTTTCCATGTGGGTGCGTGCGTACAATTCTGAACAATATCTTAAGCATAAACGTCAGACATCCACTAGACTGTTTAGAGCTGACTCCAGACCTGTTAAAAGTATCTACAATCAAATAGAGCACACACACTTAAAGTACAATCTGTTTCTTATCCAAGGCTGAG
>CAIGQZ010032240.1:7751476-7776132 GCA_903798205.1 Danio tinwini | reverse complement strand
TGTGTGTGTGTGTGTGTGTGTGTGTGTGTGTGTGTGTGTGTGTGTGTTCAGGATCATGATGTCCAGGAAGAGCAGATTGTGTTGGTGTCTCTGCTGATGGCGGAGTTGGGAGTTCATTCAATAGCATATGCCTTTCCTCGTGTCAAAATCATCACCACTGCTGTGGACAAGAGTCTAGATGACCTCCTTCATGTCATTCCAGGGATAGGTGAGATTTCCTGATACTGAGACAAAAGTTTTTAATCAAAACGCTGATACAGATTTTTTTACATGAATGAATGAATGAATGAATGAATGAAAAAGTAAATAAAATATTTATGTTTCAAAAGCTGTTCTATTGAGCTTTATAGAGAGAGAGAAATATAGAAACACACACACACACACACTCACTATCAGTCAAAATGATTTTTAAAGTAGTCTCTTCTGCTTAGCATGCCTGCATTTATTAATTCCAAAGTACAGCCAATAGAGTACAATTTGGAAAATATATTTACTTTTATTCTTATATGTAAAATATATTAACATATCATCAAGACATACTTGATTACATTGGCGGTGTCGACATACAGCAATGTAGTGCTCTCAGTGACCGAGTATGATTCCCGCCTTAAGGTCATCTCCCAGTCCTGTTCCTCTCTCTTTCAGTGTCCCAAGCTTTCCTGTCTGTTCTCTTCTGTCCTCTCCAAATAAGAAGGTGTAAATACCCCCAAAAAACTTGTTGACATATTAAAGTGTACAATGTAGCCCCAAAATGCTAATTAATTGTCATTTTAAATGTTTATACTGTACCACTAGGCTTACTCTTATTTTTACCCAGATGTTGTTAACCTTTTGTATAATCAATATATTTATGATTTATTTTAATTAATACTGATCACAATAAGTATGGTTTTTACTTGAAATTATCTGTAATTCTGAATGACATTGAAACATAATTTCACAGATATTTTGACATTATATTTTCGCAAAAAATGATTTGAAATATTTGACGCTTTACCTGCATTTAATATCATTTGATTCTATGTAAAATTACTTTTGTAAATTGTTGCAATGTCTTGCCTTTGACCCATATTTTTTTCATCAACTGAATTTTTTTAAAATTCTGTAACATTTTAATCATTGAACTGAAGCATTTCTAAATAAAAATGGGGGAAACTACACTATGTGCACTAAGATGTAAAAGCTTGTGGGTATGTATTTGCTGTCATTGAAGGAGACTTTGGTGACCGTTACTTTGGGACAGATGGGTCTTCATCCTGGAGTGAAGAAGATCAGCAAGAACCCCACAGCTGCTCATCTGAGGTCTGACAGAGGTTTCTTCAAGCAGTTTTGAGTAGTGAGAATCAACACTTGCTGTGCTGTAATTTCATAAATAAAACTAGAGGAACAATAATGATTTACCAGTATTTCTAACACATTTTTGAGCAAAGTATTTTGTACGACTTTATTTTCTCGCCTTTTCTGATGTGATTCAAAACAATGAAATATGTTTTATCTGTTAACACACTGTAAATCTGATAGATTTGATATATGGTTCTAGCAGACCATTTCCTACTTAAAGACAGTCACAAAATTATTTGTAAATTTGAGATATTAGTTTATATCTGTGTAAATGTACAAATGTAGAATGGCTGGACCCATTTGACCATTTTTTTTTTTTGTTTTATCCATTCAACATAAAATAAAACATTTAAACACTTGGCAATGCCTTGATCATTTTAAGATGCACTGCATTTCTAAGATTTTTATATGTATATCAAATTAAGCTTTCTGAGATCTTTTTTTATCATTACTTTTTCTGTATATTTGCATGTGTGCTGCCGCATCCTTAACACCAGAGGGCAGTACATCTCTCCGTCTGCCTTATATTGTGCTTTTGCGGGTTCAATAAGAAAATCCATAATCCAGCTATATGAAAAAAATTGACTGTTTAAGAATTTAAAGACAATAAAACCAAAAGGTTTTTGCAATATTAACAGAAGGCCTTGACTTAGTCATGACATAGCTAATCAAATATTAAGCTCAAGGTGTTTTTTGTGGAACTAGAAGTCCTGGGAGTAAATGACTGCACACTTACTGAGCTCAAGAACTGCTCTGGGTGAAGGTGAAGGGACTTTCTATTGAGAATATCTGAAAAAAGCTTTACTTATATGAAATAATGAAAAGCCATTACAGGAGGACATAAGAGAGAACTTGAAGATAATGTTGTAAGAAGGACAACGCCGTAGAAGGTTATAAAAGATAAATGTGGCATTGGTTTCCACAAAATGGAGGGAACTTGGCATAAACAAGTCTTTTCTGAGATCAAACTGTTTTACCAAATTAGGCAGCTGGAAACAAAGAGTGGCACATATCATCTGCAGAAATAAACCAGACATGCTCCGTCTCTTCAGCACTTCACAGATATGACCTATTTGGCTCAACTGGAGCTACATTTTTCACAAATGTCCAGAATCTGACTGATTGCATCTAGGGCAAAAGAAGAGCAACTTTATTTTACAGTAAACCCGTTGTTCCATGTTGTCCACATTATAGTTTCATATCACTTCAAATTATTTACATTATTTCAAACGTTTTTACAGTAGTGTTTTTGTGAGCTCTATTATTTTAGTCATACTCAGGTCTCAGCTTTTATTCATCAATATAAATGTAAATGTGCTCGTTTAAAACTAAACTGATTTCTGAATATCTTTTAATCCTCTCACATGTGATTTTATCAACAATGGCAACTGTGGTTGTCGTAGCATGTTGTTGGTGTTTGATCTATCTTCTCCATGTCTTAACACTGTTTACTGTTCACAATGTTGAATCTAGTACAAAATCAAGTTCAGTTCTGATTTGTATGCACTGTTACAAAAGTCATATTAATGATGAAATTTGTGTCCTGAACTGTACATTGACTGACATTTGGGTGCCCATAAACAGGGATGGGCAAAAATACATTGAAATGTGTTTTAAGGTAAAATATCAAATACATCAATTTTAAGTGTATCAAAATAGACTACAAAATACATCAGCCACAAATGTATCAAAATAAAATACTGTGCTTTGAAAATACTACAAAATACTTTCAAAAGGTAGCATGAAATTTCTTTGCAGACTTTCCATCGATAGGCATATTCGGTCAATCCCTTCACCATTAAATGGACTCAGTGAAGTAAACAATGTTTGATAGCTACACCTTTTCTCTTCCACCTCTTTCACCTATACTAGGGGATGTTGTGGCCTAATGATTAATGAGTTGGACTTGTAGTTGTAACCAAAAGGTTGCTGGTTCAATTCACGATCCTGGCAGAACTAAACTCTTGCAGGGCTGCGGCCCTTCAGGAACTAAATTTGACACCCCCGTCCCATTTAATGCAGTTAATGAGTCAGAACATAGTCCTATATTTGTTGATTATGTTTCCACCCATTGCATGGCTTGTAAAATTGCCATCATCTCTGTTCAATGATTATTCAACTTATAACAATCTTAGATTTTTTACTTTATGAAGAGTTCATTTAAATTTTTTGTTCACAGAATTTTTTATACTTTTTTGTTTTTTTGCAATTCAACTCTTCAATACTAAAGACTCCAGTTTTAGTAATTTCCAATAATCATTTATTTTTATTATTATTATTATTATTTTGCAATTGAACTGAAAAATTAACTTCAATTAATAAACTCTTCATATATATCCTACTGATGTCGTGAAATGGGAGTTTTTGACCTGCCTGTGTAGACTTGAGTATTATTAAATATTTGTGTTTCATATATTGTGACATTAGGACACCTTAAGGTAGATGCATTTCATCTTCATTTTCATTTCATTTTCATCTATTATAAATACTGCCCATCCCTGCCGATAAACACTAACGTATACTTTGGAAATAATTTACATATTTGTCTCTCTCTTTCACTCTTATAACTGGATATCAATGGCACAATTGAGTCTCCATTACAAACTCTAAAATGGCTTTTGGATATTAGCAACTGAAGCTTGTTGGTGACACTGATTAAAAACTTGACTTATTGTTCAGTAATTCAAAGCATCTTGGTAGTTGTTCCTTTTTTATAGGCAATAGCTAAAATTATGTTGTTAGTGGTGGTGGTGGCATTTTTTTATGTTTTTGTTTAATGTTAATGAACAACAGTACTTGAGCCTTATATGCAACAAATGTGTGTATTCTATAAACTGACCATCATTTCAAGTAAGGGATAGATCACCAAAACTGAAAATTCTCTATACTCGGCCTAGCTACTTATCACAAATCTGTTTCTTTTTTCTGTTGAACACACAAGTTATTTTGAAAAATGTTCTAAATCTGTAATTATTGACTTTGATAGTATTTATTTTCCTACAGGTATGAAACCACTTCAGTGTGAGTAAATATTGAGTATTAATTTTTTGGGTGAATCTCTTTAAGGTGCTGGTTTAGGATGACAATTCAGGTTTTTGGTGCTCTGTCTGAAGCTGTTCCCAGACCTGTCCTAATTTTTCAGCACGTTAAATATAGCCCCGAATAGCCTACACTCAGAAAGCCAACATAGCTGGAGATCACCTGACAAACCGTGTAGTGATTATGTTCACCAACAGAGAGCGCTGTGAGGTACAAGGATTTCATTGTTGCACGGCGCCGCTGCTTCAGCCATGAAGAACTGAATCGTGAGGAGAGCAGAGCAATGTTTTCATCGGTTATCAAAACAGACAACTTTACCACTGTCAAGGTAATCACACACTACCTATACGTGTTAGATTAAGTCAATACAGGTTGAGTGCTGGTTTGCTATTGCTTAAGTTAAAATGCCTTCACAGAAACAACCTAAAATAATAAGCATAGCTGATGCCCATAACAAATATTAACATGTTTTTTTTTATCGTTTATCTTCCAGTACTCAAATAAACTTCAACAATAGAAAGGACTTTTGTCAGTTAGCCATATGCACGGCCATTATGAAAATGCTTGGATGTCAACCTCATGGATTGCACGGTGCTCGAAGATATAAGTAGATTGTTCTGCTTATTTATGCTGTGTGAAGTACGGGGAAAAAACATGTGCAAGCTGATCAATCATAGAAATTTAGTAAGCTGAAAAGATAAGTTGTTGACTAACTGACTTTAATGGACTCTATTTTGTTTGATTCGTTACAACTTTTAGAAGTCACTAGTATTCTAAATATATTTTCCCACACCAACTAATTAGTGCTGGCCAAAACATGACAACAATTAATTATTTTGAGCAGAAGTAATTAGCAAAATATGCTAGTTTTGTTAGCTATGAACTAGCTAGTTAGGCCGTACTCACACTATCTACAGTTGTCTTGAACCGGGCCAAAGCACGCTTGTCCACCCTCCCGTCTCCGCCGACGGCCCGCACTTGCATTACATTCGGGCCTGGGCGCGCTTACGTCATCGATGATGCGCTGTTCAGTAAGTGCTCTCACTCAGCACAGTGGAGATTTCTTTAGTTATATCGTTTAAGTCGTTTGATATGTGGTGACATGCAGTCAGATATTTCACCGAACAGATCAGCCACTTTTGACGCTCATAAACAATCATAAAGTCTCGTGCTGCAGGAATTTGGAGGTTTGCTGAAGCTGCAGCTGTTGTGCAGTGAGGGATTTGTGTCTTTAATAATCTACGACAATTTGCGTTCATTGAACTGTAAGAAAGATTAATTAATCCATATGAAACAGTCCCTTAAAAGTCACGTCTTGCTTTCAGTTTCGGGCTCAGGCACGCTTGCACTCACACTGTAAGCGTACCGCGCCTGAGCCCAAGTGAACCATGCTCAGGCCCACCTCTTCCAACCGGGCCAGGGCCGCCCAAGTGTACCGTGCCTGAGCCCAATTCAGAGCACTCACACTTCCCAAACGATCCGGGAAACGGGCCTGGGCACGGTTCGGATAGCATAGTGTGAGTAAGCCCTTAGTTTCGACATTAGCAGTTTCTCTTCAAAGATGTGAATTAAACTTGACCGCAAAACTGGAATATCGCTAAAAACCTTTGCGAATAAAGCACTGTTTAGATCCAAAAAGAACAAAAATGTCATTTCCTGAATCCTGATAAACTGGCGCCAAATGGGCCTTTTTTCTTATAGTAAATGTATTGCACCTTAGAAAGACAAAGATGAAACACAATGTGGTTTTTAAAGGCACAAGACCACTTTTTCGGACCACAGCACAGTTCTTGGAAATTTCTGACAGACTTTGGCTAATGCCGAGTTCAGACTGCATGATTTTAGCCCTGATTTTGACTCGCCGACAGGTTTTGAGAAATCGCTGACAAAGGCCTGAAATCACAGGCAAATTGGTGCTTGTGCACGGGAGTGACAATCACACAGTATGAACTATCAAGGATGCGTTATGAGAGAATCGCCGATGAGTCGCCAGTGCCCGTGAGATATTTGGCATGCTAAATATCTGGAGCTGTCGGCGATGCAAATCATGCCGTGTGCAATGAGTTCTGACTGAAAATAACATCTGCGATCACCTACAGCCAATGAGAGAGAAGCATTCACTAGTGTGGGTACCTGCAGGCCAGCGAGAGGCTGGGGGAGAAGCTAAAAAAGCTCATTTTCAGTTTATTTGGACCCAAGAAATGGAGGAAAAACGAGTGTGAATTTGTCAGGAGCACTGTGTCTGTTTGACATGTAATCTGATCAATATTACAATCAGGTTGAAAAGCAAAAAAAAGTTGAGGAGAGATTGTTAATTCTCTTCAAAAGCCAGGTGAGCAACACAAGTTTCTAAAGCTAAAGCCTTCAGTTTACATTATGTAGTTAATAACGAAAGATATATTACGTGACCTCGCATTGTTTCCATGTCACTTCTCGCGTTTGTTTTGCTGTGAGACGTAATTTGGACAAAGTTCTCTGTGATTCTTTCTATTTTAAAGTCATGCAGTATGAACTCTCCTGTCGTCGATCCATCCTACAGTGTAAACACAGCGCCGACAGAACACTAGCCCAGATAGTCATGCAGTTTGAAAACATCCGTGACACGACTACTTTGAAAATCATGCAGTATGAACTCGGCATAAGAGATTTTAAAACGACCAAAACAACATTTCATTTACTGTCCACTGGTTTGTCCAACGTCCATTAATGTTGTGTTATCATGCCCATTTTTAGAATTTATTCAGTAAATGTGTTTCCATCATATTTTATGCAAATTTTTTTCAGATAAAAAGTTTATCCTGGCACATCTTGGCATTTTAATAAACATTTTCTATGCAAATTCTAAAATATGGATGAAAATAGGTGAATGGAAACATAGCAAACTATTTACTTTATACTATTCAATATGGCTGACTGATGTCTCATTGTGAAAACACTTTATTAAATATCCTTTAAATTAATCCCTCACCCTCATCTTGTATCATCTAAAGACAAATTATAATATTTAATGAAATCTGAAAGGTTTTAACTCAACATTGACAGGCTACACTGCAGATTTAAAAAAGTAGAAACATCATTGAAGACATCCAGGTGTTTAACCTTAGTATTATAACTTGACACAAAGGATTTTTGTATCCAAAAAAATCCCCAAAATAAAGCCTTTATTCAACAATTTATATATTTGTGCATGAATTTCCAATGTGCATTCAAAAGACCACCACATTGCATAATTGTTATGTTGATATAAGAGTAGATATTCACACAATACAACTTGCGCCAGGAACCTACACTGTTAACAATCATTTGCTTGATGTGTTGAAGTGGTAAACTAACATTATGATAAACAACCAGCAGCCATTGCTGTAGTCACTTAGAATCAATTACTGGGAATGTTTGAAAAAATGTCATACAGGAACTGCACCATTCAACACCATAAAAACAAGACGTAAAGCGCCATTGGTGTAGAAATTAGTTAACAAAGCTTGCTCACTGCATTCCTCTTTCTCTATCTGTAAACAGTGCAGCACTTCTGGTATGGCTTATAAGTTACATCATGAAAAACCTCGGAGCGCACATCAACACAACACGCATGTATTAGGTTGCTCTTGTAAATGCGCATTAAAGATTGGCAAAGTAATGCAATTGTTCAATCAATTATATATTATTTTATTTATCGCACAAAACGTTCCTGTCAAAGTAAAATCAAATGTACAATTTGAACTGCAGGGCTGCACCATATTGGAAAAATCGGATATTGCAATATTTTATTTTTCTGCAATAAATATTGCAATATTTATTAATATTTCACTTAAATTCAGTTTTACAAGATAGTTTGAATTGGTTTTCTGATAAGTCTAACAATATTCATGTACAGAAATTGAATAATCACAATGCAAAAAATGCTTTTCTTACTTTGCTTTGTCTTGTTTCCAGTCCATATATCTAAAAATTCTTAAATCAAGTAAAAATATTATTTTGTTTTCAACTTCAGAAGAAATAGGGCAAAATTATGAGTTTTTCTTTAAAACAAGCAAAATTCTCTGCCAATGGGGAAGCAGAATAATCTTCTTTTCACTTTGAAATTTTGATATATTGACTAGAAACAAGAAAAAAAATACTTTTTTGATTTAATTGTATAAATTCCTTATAAATACAGCAATTAAATACAATTCTGTAGCTCCTTGTTAATTATAAATTAGACTTAACATTGCATATCTTGTGATGTGACTATTGTGGATGCGCACATTGCAATACTGATGCTGAAATGATATATTGTGCCACTGGAGTCACATTAGCTGTTTCCATCTACTTATTTTTATGCACATTTTGGATCTTTTAGAAAGTGTAGATGCGCATAAACTATGATGGAAACACTTTTACCGAACAAATCCCAGCATGCGCAATAAAAAAAGTCATGTGATTTTGTTATAAGAGATCATGTAATGACCAAAATGTGTTTGAATGGACAAACCAGCAGGCTGAGCACATTGTAAAATATCTGAAATGTTATTTTGGTCATTCTAAAACATCTTAACCATTTCAGTATTAGTGTTATTATACTGTATTATTATTTACCCCCAGAACTGTCAAGAGTGTCTGTTCTCTGCGTCTGAAGCCTTTAAACGCCATCACGCATTTATTGCATGTTGGCATTGTCTTCTGAGGCGCAAGTCATTTATTAAATAAAGAAATTAATAAATAAATAAAGAAGCTTCACGCAGATTCTCCTACCCCAATAAATTTGGTGCCAGTTAATCAGGAAGTCACAATTTTGTTCTCTTTGACTCGGTGGATAGAAACAGTGCTTTTTTCGCACGTTTTTAATGCGATATTCCAGTTTTGAGCATGAATTTAATTCACATCTTTGGATGGAAACATATCTTATGACTAATTCAGTGATGTCTTTACTATGTTTTTGAGCTTTGAAAGTGGTAGCCAAAAGAGGGACCGAATCCTCTCCGATTTCATTAAACTTAACAAAAATCTTGTGAATTTAGAACAATAAATGTAAATGAATGACTTTAAGATTTTGGAATGAACTACCCCTTTAAAAGTACACAGACTTCACATCAGTTCACAGTGCTGTTAACACTGTTTTTTGGCAAGCGGATGTGTTATTGTTCTTGATTCCTGTTGTGTTGCTAGTTCTAAATTGATAGGGCTCTGAAAATACATAAAACACTGCATCAAAAACATTACTTTTTTCTTATTTTGAAATGCCAGTACGCTACATGTTATATAGTGCTACACAATATGAAATTCAGAATGGGCGAATGCATTTTAAAGGCATTGGGCAATGCTGACATTCGACGGTTGTAGTCTCTCTGAAGTATTTCATTGGCTCCTGAGCAAGGCCCTTTCTCCAGTGTAGCTGAAAAACATGGGTGACATCTTGACTTAGCAGAGCTGCTCATACATGCTGGATTCGCACAGACAACAAACTGGTCTGCGACTGCAGCCTCAAGGTTAACCTGTTACTATGGAAACAAGTCAGCCAATCAAAAAACAGCAGACGGTTGCTATGTTGACTGCACCCTTTTTGTTTTAAGGATGACCTATTTTTTTTTTTTTTTTTTTTTTTTCCCAGAGCAAGTTGGATGCAAGCGTGTGACGCTTTCGCACATAAACACACAGTACGAGAGGTAGGAAAACAGGTTGCACTTTTAGAAACACAAGTTCATATGTTCAAGTAGAGGATTTGAATGAAATATAAAATACATTTTTTTTTTATCCCTGTGACCTCCTCCATCTGTCTGTAATGTAATTGTACTGTGAAATGCGATGAGATTTTGTCTCAATGGAGGGGAATTCTTAAATACCATACCATGACAGTGAGGCAGTTGTCATAGGAACAGCATGTACCACAGTGAACGGCTGATGTGACTGCAGCTTCAATGGCTAATTAGGGTAAACAAGGAAATCTAATGCAATCCGTCATCTACCTGAGTGTGTAAAGTAATCAAAGCTGGTTTAATCAGAGCATAATCACATCCAGATTTAGAATGAGAAATATCCTGTGGAATATTGGCCCACTTTTTTGTTTTTTGCATTGATGCCTACAGACATTGCAAAATGCAAATCTAACCCAGGAGCACATCTGGTTCTTTTGTGAGTCAGGGGAGCAAGACTTTTGAGTTAGTGGGCTTTTACATCTGTAAACAGCTTTGTTAAACCTGCTGACCCTTAAGATGCTGAATATAGTTCTTCTTTTGCCATGCATTTGTCCCAAGACTCAGAAATATTTAGTGTTAACGAATAGATATTTTTGCTAACTGGATTAAAATAGATTTTTTTTTTAAACACATGAAATCTGATTAAAGTTTTTTTTTTATCTCAATGAGCATAATTACAAAAAAAAATAATTAATGGCATTTTTTTCACATTTCTGAGTCCAAAGTCCTTCACATAAAAATCTGTCAACTGTACTTTTAAAGACAACCTAGGAAGTTTGCAAAAGTCTTGTTTTTTTTCCAACACAGGCTCATTCTAAAAAACGTAGCCCTATATACGTTTCTGGAGATTATGTAGCCAGAAGTTCATATGGCTGCATTTTGTCTTTATAACAAACACTACGGGTGGTATGACATCGTTCCTTTTCGTGCTTACTAGCTAACCGCTTACCTTCGTGTGAACGACTTTCCCGCTGTTACCAGTTTGTCAAGTAAATTGCCATGTACGTCAGCGGAGTTGAACATGACTATGGGGTTCGAGTCTGGCGAAGAACTGTTTCAGAAAGCAGGTAAGACAAAAACAGAAGCCAAAAAATAAAATAAACAGGTAAATAACAGGGTGAGAATGTGTTAAAATCTGAAAACGTGATAAAAATTAGATGAGGGATTTTCTTTTTTTGGATTGCTCCTTAAAACTGTCAGTTGGGTGGGCAGGTCAATCGGTGCTTTTGAAAACGCTATTGGTTGGGTTTAGGGAAGAAGGTGGGTGGGTCAGTTGATCGTTCAGTCAGTCAGTCAGTCGACAGCGGCCTCTGGTGGATTTACGCGAGAACAGCAGGTGCAAATGGCACTACAGAGAGAAATTTGAGATCTCAAAAAGCGTACACAGTGACCTCTGGTGGATTTGTGAAAACAAAGAATGCAAAAAACATACCTCCTGGGATGTATTTGGGGCTCTCCAGAAAAGTATATAGGGGTACATTTTCTTAATGAGCCTGTTTTTTTTTTTTTCCTTTTTTAATGTTTTGTTATTCACACAATAAAAAAGCAATGAATAGATGTAATCTCTTATATTCAGTGGAGATCAAAATTAGATTTACAAACATCAGATTTTTCCAGAAGTATTGTAATCTTTGCAATTTCAGTTATGACTATACTATGGCATTTTAATATTTTTAAACTTTAAAAAACTGTTTTACCTGTTTTACAGTGTTTCATGCAGCATCCTAGCAATGCTTAGTCTGGTCTTTTGATTCTTTCAGCTGATGATATTGAGCTGCTGACAGTTTGCTCACTGCAAGGAATTATGTTAAAGATGGACACAGATAATCAGATTTTAATACGATTTAGACAATACTCGGATTATGAGTCTACCATGTAAACAGGACTTTTGATTACCTTAATCCGACAAAAATTCATAATTGAACTAAACAGAAATGGAATTAAGACATGTGGAGTATGCCTATTTAGTCACATTACTGAAGAGCAGTAGAGACATGTAAACACCGCAATCAAACTATTACCATTGTGTAGGATTTTCGCCGCATTTTGCAACAGGATAGTCTACACACACGCGGCTGTTTGACACTATTCTCTGCACCTACCAAGTCAGTGAAGGACCACAGTCACCTGCATCATGAAATGTGGAGGTTTTTTTTCCCCATACTGCATGCAATATTAAATTCCATTAAAACAACACTCTTCCAGCAGTTCATACTCACATCCAATGTCTAGTTTGTCACAGGGGGCATGCATGAAATGTTCCTGAATGAAAGTGAAAGTGCCAAACTGCGGTTAAAGTCGACAAATATAAAATTAAAAACTTGAAATTACATAAAACTCCGAAGGAAATGTGAATAGCGTGCTGACGCAATGATGTTAATCAAATTATGTGATATAACATGTAAAACAGGATCATGAAAGGAACATTCAAAAAGCAACTCATGTAAACACCTTAATCATAATATTGTATTATTTAGATTAAGGCAAAAAAATTATTACTGATGTCCATGTAAACATATTCATTGAGACATTGTATGCTGAGATATGGATTCTTACCCTATCTAGCAGTAAACTGGCTCGCAATTCCAGCTGCAGGTTTGAACCAATTACTCGTTGAAATTTTCTGTATTATATTGTTGTCTTGTGCATTGTGACATTGTAGAGATGCAGTATTTTAGAAATCAAATTGAATGAAATTTAATGCAAACTCTGGTACTGCTCTGGTGTGTGTAGCCTTTACATAGATAAACAGCACAGTGACAGACAAGAATGAAGCAGATCTCCCTTACTACAGTAAGAACTTTCCCAACTCTTATTTGATATATTTGTTGTGAAGTCAGTTCAAGCCTTTCTGCAATGATAAGTCACACAGTGTCATTACAAAGTTGCGGTCCCACATCATCGCAATCTAATTTGAATAGAGAATTGATTTTGGACTTTTGAGAATCAGTTCAGAATCACTATAGAAGGAATCACAATGTATCAATGAATTGAATGTTTTCTCCCACCCCTACAAGAATATAGTATGAACTCATGAAATATACTCCTGTTATATCTTCAGTTTAGGAAATTTTAGGTTCTCTAATTTTGATCTCCACTCTATATCCTTTTTAAATATTACATTAATTAGTGCTACAAATGTTCAGAAAAGAAGAAACTTTTTACTGTATGAGTCTAAGCACTTTTTCTCTTTTTCAGGAATGATTAGAAGGCTTATTGTGAGAAAACACTATGTAAATGCTATATGCTTGGTGTTTTTTTTGAAGTGCTACTTTATTTAAAAAAGTATAAACTTGACCCGACATTTTTATGAATAGTCATTTTGATATAAAAACATTACAATCTTTTGCACATTAGTACTTAATTACACAGCTTTAATACACACCACCCTGTTGTTTGATAAGCAAACGCACAACATTAGCTGCCACACTAAACTCAACTGGTCTTTGAGATACACAGTATAGCTAAAATGATGTGGAACTTAAAAATAAAAAGGAAATCTCAAAGCACATAATCAAAACTCACAGAGATACTGCTGAGATAATTTTTCACCAGAGAAAAATTATTCCAAAAGGACAACCGGAAAGAAACAAACACTTTCAGGAACACCAAGATCAAATTCCCTCCCCCTTTTCTTCATTTCTTCTGTTTGTAACATATTTACAACATCGCACCAACATTTGATGGCAACGAGGGCTTAGATGAGCGCTTAGATTATATTTGGTTGACCTGAGCCCCTTTCTGTGTGCTCCAGCCATTTGGGATAATTTAATCCAGATTACATTAGCATAAGATTCAAAGACACCAAGAGAGCGGAGACAGTCCACAGATCATAGATAGTACTTTGACATTAGTCCATTGGTGAAGCTTGTCACTGTCTGGCAATAAAACCTCAACCCCACCTCCCATAAACCTACAGGGCAACATATACTAATTTTAAATCACTTAGTTGTTGGTTTGTTTGTTTTTTTTATCTTCCATTATTTCCATAAAACATACAGGAGATTTATTTTCTTTTCTTTTTTTGCAACAATCAAATGTATGCATTTCCATTCAATTAGATCTGGACATACGTGGACTGCTTTTGAAATGATAGGGGGGAAAAGTATTGTCTGTGATACATTTCAACTGACCAATTATGTTATATTCCTAATTGTCCAGTTGTGTTGTTTAGAGAGTCCTCCTTGTGTCCTCATTGGTCTCCCCAGTCCTGAAGCGATTTGCTTTGTGCTTTTTCTCAGATGAAGAAAAAGACATATAAATCAAACAATCCACCGACAACAGCAAGAAATAAACCATTCTCTGATACCACAGGACAGTGCTAGATTCACTTTTCTTTCTTTTCTTTTTTTTATCCCTTTACAAGGTTTTTTTAAGCATGCATCTTTTTAGTCAGGCAAAGTGCATAAACAGTATTGACAAAGAAAAACATTTACTTTACCGCATCGAAGTGTTGTGGTGACCCATGTGACAGTTTGAATTGATGTATGACCAAAACAAAAATAACATGAAAAGACATTGGGGGTCTCCTGTGAGATATGTCATAACTTTTTGTGTGCAATTTTTATTTTTTCCACTGTCCCTGAGCTTCTTCTAATTATTTCCATGACAATTGATATTTACCATCTATTAATTTTTTACATTTTAAATGTACTCTTGAATTTCGTAAGGGGGCTGTCTATGACAGATAACATGCTTGGCATGAGATCATTTGTGCTTAATAGAAAATACTTCCTTGGTACAGGATCTGTTTAATCAGTCGAATTAGAATCTTTATATTATCTCTTTAATTAAGACTTTTTTAAAGAAATAGAGGCTTTGACTTTACAAAAATAGGGCATTGTGTTTCTCACAGCTTTTACATAATAGATATATTTAATCCATTTTAAAATAAGATCAACTCTTCTATTAATTAAATAGACTTTTTGTCAATATATGGTATTTTGCTTGGCAACAGCTTTTGATTGGCCCCCGATAACGTTTGAAACCGGGAACGATATTTTGCTAAAGGCGTCAAATCAAGATACTTTTATTTATTCCTAGATGGCCTTGGGAACACAAATATATTGTGCTTTTAAACACTTTGCTTTTATAATAGACTTGTGCTCATTTTTGTCTCCTTTGGGATTTTCTAGGCATCAAATACAAGTCTGACCCGCAACTCCGATGGTCACTTTGTCTAAAACTACAGCATGTAATGACAAAAAAACAAGAATTGCTACTGTGTGATATGTTGTGTCTGTGGTGATATGTCGTGGCTGGTGACTTTTTTTTTTCTTCTTCGTGATGGAGTCGTGCAACTAATCAAAATCATTTAGTCTGGATTTTCACGTAAGCGTTCTGTCATTTTGTGCTGCGAGATTACTGACCTTTAACTAGACTTACAAAACTCAATGCTCAACTAACAACTGGAACCCATGTAAAATATATAGCTGTAACGCATATTCCATTGGGTTTCGACACACACACATGTCCCTATTAAAGATTCAAGCCCCAGAGAGGAAAAGTCCCTTCCTCAGAGCACCCCCTACAGCCCAGTGACATACATCTCCATGCCGTCATTGAAAGTAAAGATGGTGGTTGTGCTGGAGGTGGCCGAGCTCTGCTTCAGGTCAGGGATGCTCTCGTACAGGCTCTCCCCAGGAATAAGCATCGCTTTAGCTGGGAGATGCTGCAGTTTGGGGGTCTGCTGGGGGGGTGGAGGGGGTGGGGGAGGTTGTTGCAAAGGCTGCTGGGGCCTTTTCCGCTTCGGTCGCAAGGTGGCACTGGCATTGGGTGGAGGCCTGTCACGCCTCCAGCCTCCCCCACCCTCCATGGTCTCGTAAGCCAGGTCTGTTTCCTCAGTGCTGATGGCTTCATAGCAGTGGTCCTCCATGCAGCCTGGTGGTGCTCTTGAGCTTTTGCCCTCCTGCGGGGCCCACGTTTGAGGTTTGACTACCACACTGAAACCCCCGTCACGCTCACCACGGTCACCCCGAGCCAAGGTCCTATAGCCGCTGATGTCCCTTGTGGCGGTGGGCGATCCGGGCATGCCTCGCTTCTTTTTGCCCGGTTTGCAGACTTTCGAGTACATCTCTGTGATCTACATGAAAATACAGAGACAAACCATCTGAAATGCATTTGTGAGAGGGCAATCTGCGCATATATATATTGTTACTCCAATTCCCTGTGTCTGATATGCAATGAAAGCAATCCAGCATTTTAGGAATACATATTTGGGTTTCCAGCTGCTTCTGGTTATCAGTGAATGTGCGCTGGAATCAGTCACAGACATGTTTCTAGATTCTTTAATACTTTCAAGACTTTTTGACTGCATAGATTGAGAAGAAGAGGATGCATTTTGGGACGGTCTGGAAAACTAAATGCACGCTCACCCCTGCTGCAGATGCTGCCATATTCTCTCCTGCGTGAGAGCCCAGAATACCCATCTGCTTGTGCTGGAAAATGACATCATCATCTTCTGGAGGTTTCCATATGTACTGCTCTCCATTTCCCATAAACACTGCCTCCTGGAAGTATTAAAAACAATTGACCAGAATAAATATTATATTACAGTTTAAGAGGCCCATCTTAAATAAAAGCCACTGGAGAGTAGAGCTGAGTAGAGTGTTATAAGACTACATCAACAATACTCTCCAAGCACAGTTCAGTTTAAATTGGTGCTTTAAAGGTTTGGGTCACACAGAAATGAAATCTGTCATCACTTAGTCACCCTCAGGCATTTTCAAATGAGTATGACTTTATTTCTTCTGAAGAATGCTAAAGGAGCTTTTAAAATTGGTGTTTTAAAAGGTAGAAAAGCAGCTTGATATAGTCAGTTGGGACACAGAATTGTGTCATTAAGTTGAACTCTTTGTACTTGTGAGTCGAATTTCTGAACACAACATTAGTTTGGGAACCAGGTCAGTTTTTCCACTAAATTATTAACAATAGTATTGGCAGAATACTATTCAAAATTATTTGTATTGCATATTTCCCACACACTTTGATTTCTTGTGATATTGCAGCAATGGCAGTCTCCCGTATTTCAAACCCATCTCCTGTCACCCTCACATTTTGTTATTTTTCTCACAAAACTCCAGTCTCCTGGTCGTCAAATTTTGTATAGTCTCCCACAGGGGTGCCACTAGGGGGGGTGGAGTTAGGACGATTCAAAGAGCCGACACCATTTTGAGGCCGCCATATATACTATTAGTGGCCTGCAAACCCCCCACCCCCCACCTTTTTTTTTTTTTTTTACTTTCGTCCGCGACACCACAGCCCACCCCCCACCCCGCTTTTAATTTTCATCCAAGTCACCCTCACCCCTAACCATCATCTCCCCCAACCCCTACCGCCCCCCCCATGGCTAATCAATTTTATTTGCGACACACCTAAAATGCTGTCATAGGGCCCGTACTGGCCAGCGGCACCCCGGTATCTGATCACCGCTGTCGCTCAAAACTCGGTCCTTGATACAGTTAGCCCCCAGCCCCCAGTTCTCAACTTTGTTACTCTGGCCAACCACCCCCCTCCGCTCTCTGGTCTCCCGGAATTACGGAGGCAAATGTTGGCAGGTATGCTGTCATGCATCAAGCAGTCAGATGCTAGAAATCCACAAAGACTTTACAAAGGTCAATTAAGGAGTCGTTTCAAAATTCCTCTCTCTCAAAATAAGCCTATGTAGCATAATCAGGCTACAATCCTCCCTCTTAATGCCTGGCCTCATGTCTAACCATCTTCTGCATCTAATGATATTGAGCTTAATGTGTATCCTGTACTTGGGCTGTAAGGGAATAGGCTGGTGCTTGCTGTGCACTTTCTCCTCATTGCTATGCAGGAGAAACGGAAGGTGGGCAATGGGGTGTGTCACAGAGCCATTTTTGAGGCAGAGATTAGCATGTAGTTGTCGCCTTTTTTCATTTCCCATAGCAATCCACTTTGTCTCCCATTAGGACTGGCCCGTTTTTCTAGGTCTGGCTGTGTTTGCCATGGTTTCAATGATTGAGAGGTTTCACTACGTGTTTCCGCCGGTTGCATCATCCTCATCGTAAAGAGCCTGTGAGGGTGCAACACCCCCAGTGCTGTGAACGGATCACTAAATACTCACAAGAACCATTGATTGGGACAGTTTTCTCACAGAGGAAATAATGAAGTACACTTGCAGTATACTTAATTGCGGGGCCACTTTAGTTGCAAGTCTACACAAGTGCTGAGGCACACAAAAATAAGTGAAGCCATTCCCAGCATGCTTCCATTTATAATATATTCCATTTTAAGACACAGTTTAAAACACAATCGGAAATTACAGCAAGTCAAAGCTTTTAGGAGTCATGAAACAGCAAATAGTTTCCATTAGTAACAATGTATTGCAGGACTGCATTTGCAATTGTAACCTCAGCAAAATCCCTGTGACTGCTGTGTTATAAGACTTTCTGAATATATGTGTAGAAGTGATCAAATGGATTCACTCAATTATCTTTTAGCATTTTAGTGTCAGTCATCTTTTAATATCAATTAGTCATGTTTTTTTGATTGAGGCATTTCAATTTACTTCTTTTGATTTGTAGACACTGTAGATTCCTACCTTTGGGAATGATGGAAGGTTGAAGGCCTCCATGTTTTTCCTTGGAATCTTTTGACTGTGAGGGTGTGTTGGAGGTGGGGCTTGGTGAGTGGGTGGGGCATGCCTAATGTCCCCACTACTGTGTCTTTGTTGTTGTTGTCCTAGTCCCTCCTCAGTCTCCGTCCCATTGTCCCTCTTCTGGGCTGCTTTGTCCACTTTCCGGACCTTCCTGATGCAGGCATACTCCACTGTCTCTTGCGGTTGAGGGGGTGTGTTAACCACTTGGGTGAGGGTTTCTGACTCTGGAATCCCACCCTCCAAGCAGTCCCCATCAGGATCAGGGGGAGCTGGGGTATTAGCAGGGACTGCCGGTGGGGCAGGTGTGTCCGTCTCTCCAGCTCGACCTCCCACGCCATAGCGTGCATCTTCAGATCCACGAGTGGGAGAGGCGCGCCGGCCCACCTCGGCATATGTGTGTTCCCCGTCCTCACCAGAGGGGATCTGAGGCAGCTGGCGGCCCTGAGAACGCAGGTCGGAGTTTGAGCGACGGCTAGAGAGTAGAAGCAGATCCATGCTGGCAGGACGGTTCTTCTTAGAAGATTCTACAGAAATAAAGATGAAGTTACACAAAGTCACAAATTTTTAAAACATTAGTTTTTGTTTTGTTTTTTAAAAGAGACAATGAAGAGATTTGCTCAAAACTGCAGAGGCAAAGGGCAGCAGACACATGCCAATCACTATAAAGTAAAAGTTGCTACATCTACTAAAATAACTGCTATGGAAAATCCTGGTTTGTAGCTGGAACCATGCTCAGGACTTCCCACTGGACTGCTGGTGTGTGTGAAGAACTAGAGACTATCAAGCTTTAAAAGATGTGATTGTACAGTACATACTCTTGCCATTGCAGTTGAGTCTGTTCATCTCATGAAGCTTGGTGTCTGACTTACTGATGGAGCGCAGCTTGGACTGCCGCAGTATACTCTGAAAAAAGATACACAGAAAAACAACATAAAAATGTGTATAACATTTTTGTGTTTGGCTTATTAAGAGCCTTCACACTGCAGAAACATTTTCATAGTTCTTATAATCATTGGTGGAACTACTGGCTTTTTGGCAAGTTTGCACCACAGGAACTGGAAATTATTTTAGATATAGAAATTCCTATAGCTAAAGGGGAATCAGAGTAGTTTGCACTTGAGATCAGGGTCTAACCCAGTCATGATAGAAACTATCACTAACATCAGTGTACAATTATGGGCTGAATTTATGCCAAACAAAATGCTAACAAGTGTATGGTGAGTAAATGATCACAGACTTTTTATTTTTGACTATCCCTTTAAGGTAGTTCCTACTTCACTTTTTCAAAAACGTATACTTCCACCATTAGTTCTATTAAAACTTTTCTCCAGTGTGAAAGCTCCTATTGTTAGTGCAAGTAAGGTCTGTCAATAGTACAACATTAGACACCAGTTAAAATATATATGCTGGATCATCATCATCTCATGAAGTTCAATGTAAATTTAGGACAAAACAGTACAGCAGCACTGTTTCAGTGGACAAAGAGGTCTACTTTAGGACGTCTTACTATTATGTGGGGTGTTGAATTAATCAAATGCCCTGAATCATTTTGTTTTAGTTTCAAACTTCAAACAGAAGCATTCAAAGTTTAGGTCAGATCCATTTCCACTGAGCCGATTAAGAAGATTAATTCAATTCAGGAGAAGCCTTCAATTTGTTACTTCAAAAACCAGTGTGAGGGAAGAATTTAAATCCTGAAACAAAACTATGAACTGCTTGAACCGGCATGGAACTGAGCCCAGATCTGAGTTCATTAGAAAACACATCAAAAAGAGATATAATTGAGAGGAAGTTGAATGGGTTTTCATTCACTTGCCATGCACACACGGGTAGTAATGCATAAAAAAACTCTCTGTTGTTCTGCCCTAATAACAAGGACACATTGAAATGACCAAAAGTGACACTATTGTAAAAGATTTCTATTCGATATAAATGCCAACCCAGGCTCATTCTGAAAACGTAGTCCCGTGGACGTTTCTGGAGACCGTGAATTATGTAGCCAGAGGTGCGTATGGCTTACTTTAGTTTTTTTAAACGAACGTTCCTTTAGTTTTTTTGACGCCGTTCCTTTTCGCGCTCACCAGCTAACCGCTCTACTCCGTGTGGAGGGTTTTCCCGCCGCAACCAGTTTAGAGAAAGGAGTTGACCACAACGACGACGGGGTTCGAGTCTGGAGAAGAACGGTTCCAGAAATCAGGTAAGACAAAAACAAAGTAAGTCCAAAAAATTAAATGAACATGTAAATAACAGGGTGAGAATGCGGTAAAATCTGAACACGTGGTAAAAATCAGATGACTGCTTTTTTTTTTCTGGACGGCTTTTGTAAACCGTTAGTTGGGTTCAGGAAAGTGAGTGGGTGGGCGGGTCAATCGATAAAATTGGTGGAGTTTAGGTGAGGAGGAGGATGGGTCAGTCAGTCGATTAGCCGGCCGGCCATTCAGTCAGACAGACAGCAGCCAGTCGACAGTGGCCTCTGGTGATTTTACGAGAACAGCAGGTGCGAACGGCACTTGCGAGAAAAATTTGGGACGTGAAAAAGTGCAGGCAGAGGCCTCTTGCAGATTTGTGAAAACAAAAACTGCAAAAATACGCAACTCCCGGGACGTATTTCGCAGTCTCCAAAAACATCCATGGGACTACCTTTTCAGAATGAGCCTGTGTTGCAAAATGCAGTTCTTGGAAACCTTCTTTAAAAAAACAATTATTATTAGCGTTACAATTTATAAGCACCTTTTCCAGCATTTATAGTAATGAGAAATGCTTCATGAGCACCCACTATATATATTTACTGTATTTTTGATCAAATAATTACTGCCTTGATGAGCATAAAATATCATTTTTAATATATTGTTCCATACTTTTCATCTGTAGTGTTTAGTAAAACTTGATAACAATATATTTAACAATATGTAGGTGTTAGTGCATTTATTAGTGATTGAAACTTTAAAATAAAGACAGAAGGAGAGAAGACACTTATAAATGCTCACCATGTCCATGAGCCTGTGCTTCCTCTCCTCTCCAGGGCCATTGTGTGTCTTCCCTTTCCTGCAGGACAAAGTCAGAGAGATGAATCAAACAGTTCACAAATTCAACCGTTCAAATGCCCCGTTTATCCACAGATTTATGGAAACGAAACACGCTGACTCATTTGAGCCCTTGATTCAATTTACTTTAGTAGCTCCAACTGTTTATATTGCGCAGGAACAAAACGCACATTTCAATTCAATTAGGCTACTCAAACGATTTGAGGCAGTTGTTTTTTATAAACAGTTTGAGTGAAGTCATTTGATCAGAAGATGCACTGTCCTCAAAATGAGTCCAGATTGGCATTTGAAACAACAGAAGGCTTTGGCTGGATGATTAACAGGCCTTTGAGTAACTGCAGAGCGACAGTGTTTAAGCCACAAAGACAATCAGTCAGACTATAACTCATTTCAAACATCACTAAAATAGCTAAATAGATGATGAGTATTATTTTCTTCATGAACAGACAAGACGTATACAGTTTCTCCACAGTCTAAACTTTTCTCAGACATATATACTGTACTCAGGGATCCAATCCAGAGCATTTGCCCGGAATGTTCAGTCAAATTTGACCAGACATCTGTTTATTCTTGGAAAAAGCATGTCAGCCGTTCCCTTCTGATTGCTTGTGTTGCTTTGATGAGATTACAGAAAGCGTGTAGGTATCAGGAATCCAACCTCAGAAGATGAACAGCAGGAGAAATGGATACAAAATGGATTTTGTAGTGTACTAAACCAATTTCTGAGATTACCATGAATCACTGATATTTGTTTTTAGGACTTAACAGAATAAGAAAAAAAACAGTAGTAGAATATCATGCAAGAACATTTACCCTTGTGAAAGTTTTTGGAAAATAAAATAAAACTCAAACTAATTTTTTAACAAGTTTTAAACAAATTTGTGGATATATTTTTGTGAAGATGCATCTTGTAGAAGTTGGTAAAGAAGAATGATGACATTTCACTTCAAATTTGGCCTTAAATATATTTGGTGCAAATATAAACTTTAACAAAGGTCTCATTCTTTTTTTTCCACAATCTGGTCCCAAGTAGATGGTGCTAAATTAGTTAGATTAGGAACTTGTCTACCTTTAAAGGTGCTGTATGTAAGTTTTTGACTCTTTTAAAGCATAAAAATAGCATAATATGTTTGCAGATATTTAAGAAACATGCTAAGTGAACATTCTTGTTTATCTGGAAAACAATGCTAATGTCAGATATTCTGCTTTTAAAATCTGTGTTACGTGCTGGAATGGCTGTTTTTGTTTTGGGTTTTTTTATTCGCCAAATGCCAGTTTAGCCAATTATATTTCAGCACCACTGGTTGTCTTGGTGGAAAACTGCATATTTCATTCATTCAGTAAGAAAGGCTTTCAAAATGTGTGTTCGTGACCGAAATGTGACCTCCCGTGGACAGTAACAGACTCAGTAACAGATTCAGAGTTTCACATGTGGTTATTAATTAGCAAATAATAAAAATATTAAGAATGTAAACAATAGGTGAGCAGGCTACATTGTAACCCTGTGTCCTAACAACACACTACATGACAAGATTTGCAGTGATAAGCAATTTAGCTTTTTGCATCAGATGAAACACGGCAGAAATTTAAATACAGCCATTTAGAAGCACAGAATATGCACTCATGAAATGGTAAGGTTTATAATCTAATTAATACATATTAAACCTCTTTAACATTATTAAATGTAGATGCTGAATCACTGATATGTGTTGCTTTGCATTATTTCAGAGTTCTAAAGTTCAATTTCAAACCGTTTGTTTTATTTTCAAGATCTGAGGTGAGATCTTTTATTTTCAAGATCTATCTGCTGCTGCTTTCAGTAGAATGACAATAAATATCACGTTAAATGTCTTTCAAACTCACATTATTAGCATTTAACACTGAATAAAGCACATGAGGTGTACCTGAGGTGATCATTGTCAGTTTTCTGTTTAGCTGCAAGAAATAGAAACCTTTTTTAAAACATATATTTCAGATGTTGGTTAGGACAAAAACTCCTTTTAATATGGAAAATATTCCTTCTATCATGTGCTGTTGCTTGTATTTAGAACACGATTTAAATCAGCCTTAAATCAGTCATCTGTTGATGTTGTCAATCTGGCAATCTGCGCTTGCATGTGTTTTGAACCAGGGTGCAATACCTAGTTGAACCATTGGGTGTCAAACTTACATACTGCACCTTTAACTACTTCAAGTGGTATTCGAAATCACATTTAACTAGATTGTTTTCATAGGATAAATGCTCATATGGTCAAAGTGTTTTTAAACCACAGACTATAAATGCACATTTATGCATCGTGCCACATCTGTTAGCTCTTCCTGTGATTTCTCTTGAGTGAAAAGATGCAAATACACTTTGATATTTATCTGTTTATGTAGAAGTTGATATTAATTCCTTCCTGTGTTTTCATATGTTAAAGCTTCGAAATACAACTCTGTCTGCCCCTTTTGTCATGTAGAATTAGCTTATATTCCATCCACAACACAACTCAGGAGCAAACTTGTTTTTTCTTTTTTTGGCTTAAAGATATCTCACTGCTGTAACTCCTGGCTAAAATAAACATCTCTACCACTTCAGTTCAAAAGATTTAACAAGGAATCTACTCCATTTGTTAAAATATTATTTGTCAAATGAAGAATGATTATATTGCATTTATGTATTTCAGAGTGCATCACGCTGTGTGTGAGAAAAAAAGTCAAAGTAATATTTAGGACTGTCCCAAATATGGTCAAACCCAAGATTCAGATTCTAGTGGTGATTCTTTTCTTACCTAAGCCACATACCTACTGTGTAGATATCGGAGAACAATTTTACATTTTAAATCAATGCAGTCTATTGCAGCTTAAAAAGTGAAGCATTACAGCCTGGACTTGATAGACTATTTACGAGAGTGTCCTGCTCAAAATGGCCAGGTCCAACAAAAATACAACATAATA
>CAIGQZ010032240.1:7730741-7746476 GCA_903798205.1 Danio tinwini | reverse complement strand
ATATCAGTGTGTGCTTGTTTAACCTGCTAATGGAAGAGGAGCTGTGTGTGTTGTCCCCGATAATGTCAATAGACTGGTCTGTCTTAGCAACTGGTTAAATCGTCACCTTAGAATTATAAGGTTCTGTCTGACATTTTTGTCAAAATTGAGTTATTGACATTCTTATTATATGACAACTTATTTACATTATGGAATGTTTTTTTATAAGTTGTTTACATTAAGACCTTTTATTTAAAAACAAAAACAAATGTTACACACATACTGTTTGTTATGGAATGCAAAAACTTTGAAGCTCAATATCTCAAAATCATTCAGAACGCAGACAGAACCTTATAATTCCAGGGTGACGAAATGTTAAGGAGGACAAAGCTAAATTGTTTCTACTTTATAATTAATGTTCTCAACTCGCAATACAACTTCACAATGAATACAATTGTTTGTATTCAATACTTTATTATTATAATTTTTCAATTTATATATTTGCAATGCCTGTATTTTGGATTTTTTTTATTCGTGATTAATCATGATTAATCACACAAAAATGTGTGATTAATTAGTTAATTTTTTTAATCAATTGACAGCCCTAATATATATATATATTGCAGAGAAAGTAAATATCGCAATGTAATAATTTTCCATTATCATGCATCCCTAGTTGTGGCCATGCTTTAAATTTTAGATCACATTTTGAGACTTTTTTTCTCATCACTAAATGCACCAAAAGCAGCAACTAAACAGTACTACTTCATTGAACTACACACTGCATTAACCATTTATAAGCTCGGTTCAAAAGAAAAGACTGAACACTGGAGCGAATGCATTTAGCTGGACGTGTACCAAAACAGGAAACACTTAATACATGTACTGGCAAGTAGATGAACTCAAACAATGGATGCAGCATGCTAAACTAAAGCACACTAAATTGCATATCAGGCATTTTCCTCACATAGAACATTGTTAAAAAGAAAAACATAATGGTGCTTGATGCATCAAAAAGTGTTTTTAAAGACCAAATTTGCTAATGAGGCTTTTTTAAACAATAATTTACTATAGAAGAAAAGACATAATGTGATATTTAGCATGTTGGATTTTTATTTTAACTTTTTGTTAATAAGTCATAGTAATAATAGTCCTAGGACAATAAAAATAAATTTGCATCTGAACTTGAGCACCTGCTAATCTCAGTAGTTGCACGATATTGGAAAAAACTGACATTAAAATGTTTTTCTGCGATATATATTGCGATATGAATATAATTTCACAAGATGACTTAATTTGGAAAGAATTCATAATTTTACATTGATTGGGATGATTTTGTAGAGGAGTGCATATATATATATATATATATATATATATATGTGTGTGTGTGTGTGTGTGTGTGTGTTTCATATAAATAAATATATATAAAAAATTTAAGCACAGATGAAAACAATAGAACAAAGATAATACAACAAACAGAACTTAATGATTTTTCATTAAGTATTGAAGTACAGAAAAATCAATAATCAAAAGTAAAATAACACTTGTCTTTATTGTATCAATAATCAAACAATTGATCTTTGTTATAGTGACAAACTTTATCATTTCTTGTGCCTAAATGGTTTAATTTCACTTGAAATCGTACAGTCACAGGCTTTGAAAACGTATTCAAACAAAAAGCTTTCACACTATTAGAGTTAAACTTTATGACTCCACAAATCACATCTTACAGACTTTTTATGATTTATTTTTAGCCCCAACTTGACATCGCAGATCTTGTGATATGACTATTGTAAATTAGCACATTGCGATATCGATGCTAAAACGATATATTGTGCAGCCCTAATCTCAAGTCAAGCTACCCAACAACAAAAAACTTGTAATGCTATTAAAATTACATGTGCAGCCCTACCAAAGCAAGTGCTGGTGCCACAATCTGTGTTATTTTGTTAGCCCTTAAATGAACTATATTTTGCTGTGTAATAAATATGAGACCCCTTGCTCTGCCACCTGTTTAACAATATTTTTAAAAACACTTGATTCGGTAGACTAGTGTCAGGCGACTGCAATAAGTGTCACAGGGGCCCCAGGGTTCAAGTGCTCATCTATTGCTAAATGTGCCATGGGTCCCAGGGGCCAAAGTGGTCAGCTTGCACTTTATTTGCCAGGAGCCCCAGTGTTAAACTTCATTTGACAGTGTCAGAACTAAAGGCTTCAGGCTTTGAAGGCCCCTGGCTGTCCTAGAGAACTGCACAGAAATTAATGGCAGCAATGTCCAATCTGACCTGATACCAAGGTTGAATCTGCACAGAATCACAGACATAAATAAGATCACACACACTGATGCACTGAAGTGCATAAGAAAAAAATGTATATATGCCTCATATGATCTCTATATATGTGAATGAACTATAAGTGGTAAAATAATATATCATATTATGCATCTTTTGGGACACTGTAAAAAAATGTACAAAATATTGGAGGTTGCAATACCTTTAGATCCAGCGATGTGTTTGTTGGGATCAATATTTAATGTACAATGAGGACAAGTGAATCAGATGGGCTATAGAGATTAGGATGACAAACTTATGTCTATATTAGTTACCTATAGACCAATTACCAACCTACGTCACACATGACGTCACACGGGTCCCCAGTTGCAGAAAAAGACCGGCTGCAATAGTAAACATGTCGTGTTTTGCGGTAGTATGCTAAATATTTTTCAAAAAATAGAAAACTTAACTTTTACCATACACCACACTGCTTTTAATGCTGACTGCAGACGTCTTTGGCTAAAAGGGAGCTAAATGAAGTGACGACCTAATTATAAATGTTCGACTCTGCAGTTATATCAGGTAAGTTCACACTATGCTGAATCATATACATATCTCGTTTTTGATTGCAGCAATGATTTCGGCAAAACAGTTGCATATGGCTAATTAAACTGCGGAAACTGAATGCTTAGAATGAAACGTGAAAGTATAAGTTATTAAGGTAAAGTTGGTTTTATATTCACACATTCATTCAGTGACAACTTGTGACACACTCCCTATATTGTTGACCACGACACTTTAAATATTCGGTCTAAAAAATAACCTGTGTGACTTGAAAACAACATGAATACTGTTTATTTGACTGTGAACAATGTTGTACTTTGATAGTCATTGGCTGCTAATATGATTTTGCTATTTAGAGTTTGCAAATAATATGTTTATGAAATTATATTATTAACGAGAAAGTCTGAATGTGCGAATATAAAACCAACTTTACCTTTATGTGTAAGTTCACATACCCTGCTGTAAGTTCAGGTGTAGTTCGCTGTCAGAATGCAGTTGTTCTGCTTGTTGATGCTTACCTGGGCCTTGTATAACGTTAGCTCCATCCTTTTTTCCTTGTCTTTGGCTCGGCAGAATCTCGGTTTTTAGCTCTACATAGTTTTGAATCTGGTAATCAGGGAACAGTATTTCTTGCACATGACCACACAGAACACAATTGTTGGCATCCAAACACTTGTAGGCCTTTAACTTCTCTCGTAAAATCCCTTGGAGCTTCAATGAGATTGTATATTTCGGGCTGGATGTTTGGTCATTTCGTCTTATTCAATATCCATTGGGAGGGTGCTATCGCAAATGGACCTATCAGACGAACGCCGCTCACTTTAACATTGATTTTGCAGAATCACTGTGCTTATCACTGGGTGACAACCTGTTATAATACGCTAAAAAGCATTATGTAAATAATATATATAATATGTAATCAATCTAACTTATTTCTAAGACAACAAACTCTAAACCGCATCGGATGTCATTCACTCGCTGTAAATGGTAGCGCTCCCGTTTTTTTCTGCCACCTCGCTGCGCGCACATCCTGAATGTTTACAAACATGGTAATTGGTCTATAGTATGTTTATTTCTTTATTTTTTTCTCCTTCTCTTGTAAGGGGTTTGAATGTTGGGGATGAGGATGTTTTTTTCTGCCGCTGTAGAAAAAAATTTATCACTCCAATTATTGCAATTATTTCTGCATTTACTATTTAGTTTGATTTAAATCTAATTAAAGTATTTTAAAGGGCACCTATGTTACCCCTTTTTTAAGATTTAAGATGTCTTTTGTGTCTCCGGAGTGTCTATAAAGTTTCAGCTCAAAACACCCATCAGATTATTTATTATACCTTTCAGAACATTAGAATTTTCTGCTCTGAACACAATATAGCGGTTTTTGTTTCCTGTGCCTTTAATGCTAGTTCTCACGCCCACCATTCCCATGTGCCTGTCAGAGTGTGCCTCAGTCTCCGCCTCGGCTGCTTCAGATGAACAGCACAGTGACAGACATGAAGAAAGCAGTTTTCTCATGATGTTTTTGAGAAATACTACAGTAAGAACTTTCCCAATGATTATTTGATGTATATGTTGGGGAGTTAAATGAAGCCTTTCAGCAATGATTAGTCACACACAATGTCATTACATGTTCATGCGCACACACATGCAGACACACAGCAGACACACACACAGCGCGTGCACCTAACTTTGCACCTATTTTGCACGGCAAATGTGACAGGATACACGTTATTATCCACTGCTGTATGGTCATCGATTTAACCTCCACAAACCAGGATTGAAGCGTCTTCTTTTATAATTGTACTGACACGCGTCTGTGGTGATAAAGACAGTAAAAATGCTGTAATTAATTACAAACATACACTGTTGTAAAAACTGTTTAAACTTGTAAAACTCATTCTTGATCACATTTGATGATGATGATTGATCAGAGAGTTGAACAGATCTTTTAATCCTAGTTGCTTTGCGCACTTCCTGTCTTGTTGATATGATTATACGCATTACTACAGAGACAAAATGGCCTCAAACTGGGAGAGATTTGGACCCTATTTTAACGTTGTCGTCTTTGAAAAAAGAGACTTGTTGTCTTTATATCACCCCAATATGACTGTGGACACACTATACCTTTACACACAGTTCTGTCCAAACTAGGGTTGGGTCGATAGACGATGCCATCGTCCATGGCAGATAGACATCACGATGCTGAGCCGGCATCGCGATCCTCCGCCCAGCCCCCATCGCAGCAGCAACCCGCTCTCGAAACACACACACACTGTCATGCCATGGGCTGCAGTGTAGGCTCGCGTCTGAGCTCCAGCAGTCAGCAGGTGCTTTTGAATCTATCAGGTAACGCGTCACAGCATCAGTACACTGCTTCAATCTTTCGCTTTCACACTTGTACTTAGTAATTTTGGCAAAAACCTCAGATACTGTTGGTTGGTTGCTGTTGGTTGTACAACTTTTTACTAACCAAGTTTGTCGACGCTATTATAACAACACAGATCACTCTGCCCATTCATGCCAGAGTCCCGTGGAAAAACTGATTGACAAGTGGCTATTTGTGTGTAACTTATCTTTATTTATTTGTGATTTTGTTATGGGTAAAACGAAGACCATGCGGGTCAGGTAGGTGAAATGGTAGGCTACGAATAATTAATTTGTTATGAATTAATTAATTATTCATAAATAATTAATCCACCGCTGCCTACGACGACGATGCCATCGTCCATCACATTAGACATCGTACAATGTCAAATTGTTCGACATCACCCAACCCTAGTCAAAACAGCTTACAAAAGATGATTTTCATCATAGGTCCCTTTAATTAAATTCTTTAAATGATTGTTTTTATCATTATTTTATATCATAAATCTATATATTGTCATTTAGAGCATCTACTTGTACAAAAAGACAACTGGTCTCAAAACTTGATCTCAAATAATGCAAAACAAGATTGTATTATTTATTTAAAAAACAAGTCTTCAGAACACTTAAAAATAATATTAGAAACTAGAAATTCATTCATTCATTTTCTTTTCGGCTAAGTCCCTTTATTAATCTTGGGTCTCCACAGCGGAATGAACCGCCAACTTATTTAGCATATGTTTTACGCAGTGGATGCCCTTCCAGCTGCAACCCATCACTGGGAAACAACCATACACAGTCATTGACACATACACTACGGACAATTTAGTCTATCCAATTCACCTGTTCCACATGTTTTGGGGCTTGTGGGGAAAACTGGAGCACCCAGAGGAAACCCACGCGAACACAGGGGGAACATGCAAACTCCACACAGAAACGCCAACTAACCCAGCCTGGGCTCGAACTAGCGACCTTCTTGCTGTGAGGCGATTGTTCTACCCACTGCACCACTGTTACCCAGAAACAAGAAATTGATCCTATAATTTTACGGAAATATTTTTTTTGAAATTCCAGAGAAACTAATAGTTGTGAGCTCATTGAGGCTGTATTCACTTGATCCAATATATTAAAACAATAGTTTCGAGAAATATTGGTACAATTTATTTAAAATAAATAAGGCAAATGCAATTCATTCCTCTGCAGGCAAAGCTGAATTTTAACATGAATTTATGCATGTATGTCTATGTGTGTGTGCTCTGCGCATGCATAAAGTACACTCACACATCTCTGACAGTACTGTTTGTATCTATAGGGGACGTCACAGATAACTGCAGGAGAACAGATGCACTCAACTGAACCAGTGTGAGACAAATGTACAGTACATTCACACACTTGACTGCATTGTCATATACACGTCTCCAATTGTTCAATGTTCTCCATTACAACTGAACTCCTCCGAATAGGCCATCGCCTTTAAATGGACAGTGAGTTCTGAATCATTCAGTCACCTTTTGTTTGCACACACAAAAAAGTCTTTATTTTCCATTGTGGAGTCTTGTACTGCTGGTGGCAATACAAGAGATTCAATGGCAGATTCAGATTTGCACCTTACAGGCATCGAGCTGAAGCGCGTACATTTCATCAGATAAAGAATTAGCCTAGTTTTACTTATTTTGGCTCTTGGTTTAGTACTATCAAAGGAATGTGAGTCATGAATTGAGCTAAAAATACCTCAAACAAGAGCGTGTAGAAACAACAAAGGAGACAATAGGAAGAAATTGTCTCTTGTATAGTGTCTTGTCCATTGTCAGCCTGAAAATGCCTTTTTACTATAATTCTGTTGTGTAGCAAGCATGCCTTTGCCCTGAGTTGCACCTGAAGTGACCTCTTTTATACTGTACATGGTTTGCATCAATTAATTAATATGCCTAAAGATGAACGAGTGGATACATCTTGCACAGACTCATGTTTATAAACAGAAAACAGCATGTGCTTGCCAAAGGCTGCAGACAAAAGTAAAGGAAACTGCTGTGCAAGACTAAGTCGTGCATCCAGACACTCACAGTACAGCTATTTATGAATATTATAATAAGATGACAGCAAGTGATCTGTCTGCCCAACAACACCAAAACTAATTATTCACTATGACCAAACAAAACAGTCATGACTTGTCTCAGACTTGTCATGATATCTACTTTTGTTGTATGATATATTGTACCAAAAATACTGCAATAAACGATATTATTGTTTATTTTAAGACCATTTTGTGCCAGAATGACACTATATTATCAAAATGCAAATACACTCTTCTAAAGAACACAAAATATTTTATTCTTAATAATATTTAATTAATAATCATTTTAACAATTTAATGATTATGTATTGGAATCAGAATGTGAAAACTCATATCTTAAATAAATAATAATAAATGTTTAAAAAAAGTCAAGTGCAAGGTAAAAAGTAACAGAGGCTGCAATATCTGCTACAAGATCTATTTTCAGTTGTCAGACACCCACATGAAAATATACTATAGTAATTTATAGTAAATGCTAGTGTTTTTTTATCCATATTGACACTCACACCTCCAATAGAGATGTTGCACAATCAGCTAATGTGATGCTAGGTGTTGTGCGATAAGTCGATATGTTGATTATTGTGACAGTTCTACTTACTCACTTAGAAATCTGATATATAGCAATATATGCAAATTACATATATGACATACAAGTTAATATTGGGATTTTACATATATATAAAATGTGTCATATGTGCAACATACATATATGTACATATTTGTAATTCCAATAGTTGAAAAAAAAGAAAGTTGCAATTTTTGCAATGTGTTGCACTTATGATATTTTTAATATGTGTAAAGTCCAAATATGAACTTGTTTATCATGTTCTAGCTTGTATGTCATATATGTTCTATGTCAATGGTTCCCAAAGTGGGGGTCGGGGCATTTTATTAAACTATTCTTTTATTAAACTATTTTATCCATAACCTACCTAAGAACAAAATAGTTGTTAATAGTAACATTGTTAACATGATAATAATAAACATTAAAAAAACAACATGCAAATAAAAAGCCATCAGCCTTGCAATTTTATTTATTTTTTTCGTAACCTCTAAAGTGATTACGTTATATTAAAGACACAGCAATAGCGTCAGATGTGGCACATTGATTTTATGGCACCAGGTTAAACTTTCTCACACCTTTTCGGCGCTCGCACACATTAAAAATAAATACAGGCCACTACTGAACATGGAGGAGGGTCTCCGAGTGGCGTTCTTAAAAATTAAAGGATGAATAGACTTGGGCCTATTGGTATGTGTGTGTGCCATTGTGTGCAAGGTTTATACATTCTATAACCACCTGAGAAAATATTGGGTGAAGCGAGTGACTGGCAGTGTTATTTTGGGGGTCGTGGGCTAAAAAGTTTGGGAACCCCTGTTCTACAGTATGTCACATATATTCTAAATGGGTAATAAGGTTTGGAAAACAGAATCAGGTAAGATCTGCACCCACAGATTTAACTTTAATCTTTTCATGTAAGCATCTCTTGATACCAGTGTTTTCAATTTAGTTTGCAGTAAAAGATCCATATGATCTCCAACATATTACCAAGTTTAAAATGAAAATAGTTTTTTAAGCAAAGTCCCTTTCAAGGAATATCTGTTGTGTTTACTCTGTGGCCATATTTGCAACACCTCACCTGCAGCTCACTTAAGACCAAGTCCTGTCTAAACGAAAGGGGAATTCTTAAATCTCAAAAAAATGCTTGCAATTATATTATATATTTTAAATCAGCAACACAATCTGAAATGATTAATAACAATTAGTTAAAACATGCTATTTTCAGTTTAATCCAGCGCAATGCATACGAAAAGAATGCCAAATATTTTACAACACCAAATTCATTTATAGCTTCATTTTCATAATTTCATTGTTAACAAGTAGGCACGGTTACAAAAACTGCAAGAACTGAGACAAAACCAAGGACGATACTGGAAACCCCCGATATGTGATGGGATATGATGAGATCTCATTTTTACAACCAAAAGCAGCACAAACTCGCAGTAGTCACCAAAAGACAAGGATTGCTATAACAAACAAGTGAATCTATATAGGCCCCTCCCCCAAAGTGCCACAGGGCTATATAGACTGATGATTGGCTAATCTGACTGGAAGTCAGAATTTCCTTGTCTGTTTTGGCCATACTGACCACTGCACTTTCCCCCATTCAGAGTATATCTGTAGACTTTGTTTTAAATTAGTTGACAACAAAATCATTTCTAAAGATTCATTCCCTGTAGTATTCCACGCAAGTAAAAGCACTTTTTATAAAAAACTAAATCAATAAATAAATATATTTTACACAAGATTAAATAATAACAACAATATTATTGATTTATAATTTATTATTATGTGTGTTTTTTATGAAATAAGCAGTTTCTCAAGTTTTTACAGTTTCATGCACTGTTCCTTTTGCGGGTTTGACAAAATGCTCCAATTACACCTTGACACTCCATGTTGGGTCCAGTTCTCCACCATTATCATCATCAGTCTGAGGCCAGATAGAGTTTGATGTGACTGTGTGTCACCCCAGTGAATGACCCAATCACATGCTGGTCCTACTGATTCACATGGTCATTCGCTATAATGATGTGTTTCATGCACAGACCTAGACAAGTATGAGCCGACTGAAAAAACAGTCCATGTCTTTGCTCATCTGACTAGACTTTACATTAAGCAGCAAAACCCAATCAAAGATATTATAGATTCAGAAATTTATGATGACATCTCCTGCATCTACAGCTCATTATGCTGTGATTTATGGCTCGCCAACCTGAGTATTTCCTTTAATAACAGTCATAAATTATGAAACAGTTATTGTTTTCCAGTCTGAACCTAGACGGCACTATTTTTGTGGTTTAATCAATATGTGTTGGTCTGTCCTGTCTAAGTGGGCGTTTTTTGGCTAGAATAAGCTGCAATGTGGATCAAACCTTATGGTGTTTATTAAACTAGCGCTATTTTATTCCACACACACACACACACACACATATATATATATATAGTATATATATATATATAGTGCTATCCACTAATATTGACATTAATATTGGCAGCCTTGGTAAATATGAGCATAGCCTCTACTTTCATCCAAAAACAAATTCAAGAGTATACTAGGGCCATGCAATATTGTAAAAGTATATTGTCACATTATGGTCTGCCGTTTTTTTTTGTTTTTTTTTTGTGGTGTTACAACCCAGCAGACACACAACATCAAGACGTTAATACTAAGTTAGATTTAAGTCACCAGCTTCTAAGAACAACGCTATTTTGATGTCCAATAATGACATGAAATGACGTTGATATTTTGTTGATTTCGGGTTGTGTTGGAAAGTGACCAAAGTGTAATTTCAAGTCAACATCTTAAACCAATGCCATATTACGTGAAATACTGACATTATTCGTCAGGTATGGCAACCAAAATCCAACATCTGATAGACGTCAAATTGGTAACGTCCACACAATGTCAAGCTGTAACATCATTAGATGTTGGAGTAACCAAAATGCAACGTCTATCCGATGTTGGACATTGACATGGGTCTTACAATGGGTTCTGACGTCAACCCGATTTCATTTCCTATCAAAATGCAACGTCCCACAATGTTGGGGTACAACGTCAATCTGACGTGATGTTGATGTCCTGTGCCTGCTGAGAAAATAGATTGTTTATGGTAATACTTTTTTTATAATTTATATGAGTGCAGTATTACAAGCCATTAAGGGACTGCAGCTGTTAACAAAAATAACAGCATCCTGAGAAAATTGCAATCTTTAAAGTACAATATTTACATTTTGCTTTTTATGTAGTGATATTTGTTTATTTTTATGCTCGGCTTGTAGTCATTTATTTTTGAAAAGTGTTTTATGTTTATTTATATTCATTTTGTGTTTTTAAGTTCCAAATAAAGTAAGTAATTTCATCACATATAAATATAAACAAGTACATTTCTAAGTGCATACATATTAAAATGTAAAAAAGAAATAGTCCTTTACATGTGCTCAATAAATATATTATATAATAACTATTGAATGTACAGAATTAGTATCAGCCAATTCGAATGTTATCACTCGATTAAATGAGCGTCATCAGTGGTTATCAGCTAATCGATATGGGCTAGTAGGGCCCATTCTTTTTTCTTCAGAAGACTGTTATCATCCATCCACATGGTTAATCAGCTATAGATCACATATGGCTGCGGTTGGAAGTTAACGAGAATTATTTATATTATTTATTAAATTTCCCATTATTTGTATTTTATTAACTTCTACCCCTACTCCAACCCTAAACCCAACCATCACAGTTATGTAAAAACAGATCTGGATCTGGAGTCTTCTCTATTAGTATAGCTAATTAACCATGTGGATGGATGATAACAGCAGAAGGCCCCTACTAGCCCATACCTATCAACTGATAATCACTGATAAGACCCATTCAATCAAGTGATAGCATTCGAAGAGAGTGATTAGTATCAGGTGTTATGGTATATATCATTATCAGGGTATGAGATGACTTATATTGTGATGTTTTTTTTGTTAAGATTTTGAGCAAAAGACGGTTAAATAACAAAGACATTATTTTCACATTGTTCTTTGCTTCTTTGGGCCAACATTATTGGGGGACACTGTATGCAAACACATATGTTCTCTGTAAAGTTCAAGTGGAGCCAAAATAGACTACAGTTGAACTTGCCATCACACTTTCTGGACCAAGTCAAACTTGGCAAGTGTGAGGCGTTTGTGGCTAAATCTACATCTTGCCTTCGCTGGGCTAATTAAACAGTAAAGAGCTTGTTTCCTGTGTAATTACATGGATACTGTTTGGGAAGAAGCGGAGGCCTGTCTCCAATACACAGTCTCTGTCTTTATTCTCAGACTGATTAATTTGCCGTTCTGAAAACCAACTCATTAGAGCAAGACAAAATCCTGTTTAATTGGTAAAATCAGCTAATGCTTTGCAGTTATTTAGGATAGTCAGGAAAATCGCTTTAAAATTATTACTACTTTATATTTGATTAATGTGGCCAAGCAAAACGAAAACATCCTGTTCGCTCTTAATTGGAGACTTTCAGTGCATCACGCAATTCAAATTGAAACACAAATGAACCAAACCCCTCTAGTCTTTGAGAGCTCTAATGCAAGGTATGATCTATTACTGCAATAAATGATGACGTACAACTTCCTGGCTACATTATGAATTTATTTAGCCTGTGTGTAATATGTTGTTTAAAGGTAATGGAGACTCCAGATTGAGATTCTGGAATCGATCAGATAACTGGGCAAGAAGTTTAAATTGAAGTGTAAAATTAAAGTGTGCCAAGAAAATATCCCCCACACCATTACACCACCACCACTAGCCTGAACTGTTGATACAAAGCAGGATGAAACCATGCTTTCATGTTGTTGATGCCAAATTCTGACCCTACCATCCGAATGTTGCAGCAGAAATCGAGACTCATCAGACCAGGCAACATTTGTACAATCGTTTATTTTTCTAATTTTGGTGAGCCTGTGCAAATTGTAGCCTTAGTTTCCTATTCTAAGCTGACAGGAATGGCACCCGGTGTGGCCTTCTGGTGCTGTAGCCCACCTGCCTCAAGGTTCAACATGTTGTGCGTGCATTCAGAGATGCTCTTCTGCATACCACGGATGTAACGAGTGGCTATTTGAGTTACTGTTGCCTTTCTATCAGCTTGAACAGCTGTCTGGCCATTTTCCTCAACAAGGCATTTGCGCCCACAGAACTGCCGCTCACTGGATATTTTCTCTTTTTTGGACCATTCTCTGTAAACCCTAGAGATGGTTGTGTGTGAAAATCCCAGTAAATTTGCAGTTTCTGAAATACTCAGCCCACCAACAAACATGCCACATTCAAAGTCACTTAAATCTCCTTTCTTCCCCATTCTGATGCTTGGTTTGAACTGCAGCAGATCGTCTTGACCAAGTCTTCATGCCTAAATGCATTGAGTTGCTGCCATGTAATTGGCTGATTAGAAATTTGCAGTAATGAGCAGTTGGACAGGTGTACCTAATAAAGTGGCCGGTGAGTGTATATCTACATATTCAATTATATATTCAAACTACTGCTCCCTAGTGGTTATAGTCTGCATTATCTCATATTTCAAATAACAAAAGCTTACAGGTCCCTAAAGTCCTCCATGAACTTCAGGACACATGCACACTAGCAATATGTTTTATTTAGGGTCCCTGTCTTTCATTTCTTCTCAAAATGTGTTCTGTTTCTTTAACATAGATTCAGTCAAAATCAAGAAACAATGGCAGGTCTCCATCTCTAAGTCAGATAGCAGCTTCTATCTTCCAGTCAATTGCTTCCCCAGAAAAATAAAGAGAAAGACTGTGTCTGTTTGTGGGGAGCTCAGGAGCAGGCAAGAAGAAAGAGAAACAGAGAGAGATTGGGGAATGGCATGTTTTAATTACTGTGAAGCCCTAGATTTCAGTCAGAGAGAAACTGGCACGTCCCCCCAAACCCCGGAGACATGACTCTCTCTCGCCTCCTCCCCCTCTTCATTTTACCCCTTTCACTCTCTTCCTTCTCTTTCTGCCCGTTCAACATCAGCATAAAGAAGGAAGATAAGAGGAAAATAAAGCACAAAAATAATCACAATATGAAACAAAAACACATAATATTAGCCATTCATACATGACCGCTGTAATCTGCTCTTCCATTAGCGACAACACACAGGATCAGAAATCACAACTCTCATAGAAAATGAATGACTTCCTGCTTTGGTGCGATAAATCTGTTTGAACAGCTCTTAAGTCTCCTTAGCATGAGGCATGTTAAATGATTTATCCCAGAGCAAGCGAAAAAACACTGTGTCCTCTGTCCTCTTGCATTGGGTTTAGAACGAATGCATCCTTCAAGCTAAACTCCTCAGCGCTTCTTGTACATATTTGTTCTGAGATTGTAACTTGTTCCAGAACAAACTGACTGGTGGAAGAGTTGGTTACAGTTGCACTGCTACCACTATTTCCATCCTACAGTGCTAGCAGTCAATATCATGAAAAATATTCAGCTAGCACAGATTGAAGGAGACAAAAACAATAATCAGACCCAGAACAAACACCCAAGTAACTACCCAAAACGTAGAAATCCATTAAAAAAACTCCTGGAATGCATTAGCAACACCCTATACATTGTACACAACACCTTTTTTGTTGTAAAAGAGCCTTTTAGTGAACAGTTCAGTTTTTTCTTACTGTGAAGAACATCAGAATCATTACATATAAAAGCCTTTTACTATAAAAGCCTTCTATGGAATGAAACGTATCCATGGATGTTAAAGGTTCTTCATGGAACCATCAATGTCAATAAAGAACCTCTATTTTTAAGCATGTTGAAACCATCCACTTCACTTACTTCTTCTTGTGGACAGTTTTGCACTTGCAAATCACTGAGATTTTATTTAGAAAATGCAACTTAAATTAGTCACTGTTTATAAATGCAAGCAAAACACATTTGCCATAACTTAGAGCAGAATACTGTAACCCCACTCGAATAAAATTTCTCTAAATGGCTTACTGGAAAGGATCGTCCCAACATAAAGTTGCTGGAGTGAATTCACGTGTGTGTCTGGCACATTGGATAAAAAAAGTGCAGAATTTTGAGATCTGTTAACCCACAAGTAAAAGTTTATATATAATATCAATGCAAACAAGTTTCCAGTGGCTGGTGTGAATGGCATGAATTGCATGACATATTTGCTGCGAACATCTCTGCGCAAATTAAAAAAAAAATGTACCTGTGCTTAAAATTTGAGCAACTGATGTGATGCTTCACAATTAGTTTGAACCCAGAAAAATCACCTTTCACGTGAGTTTCACACAAAAATGTTTAGTTAAAGTACAAAGGAACATCAAAACTAACCATATGATTTTATTAGCTCGCATTGCTAATTGTGATGAACAATTCATCTGTACATGTCATTAAGAAAGAAGAAATATAGATTGCCCTTGCAATCTTTAATCTTAAACTATGATTTTTGACAACTAACAGAAATGGTGAGAAGGAGGTGTCTGTTAGGTTGTAATAACTCTTCTAAACCTTATTTCCTGATCTTACTAAGTGAAATACCTACTTTACTACATCCATTCAGCACTGAGTAGAAAAAACAAGCCACGCCCACTGTCTTCTCATTTCTCTAGGAACTGTCACAGTATGAAAAAAATAACAGTTCATGTGGACTTTAAGTTACAACACTGAATCTCCCATTGCTTCTGTTGTTATAAACAGACGAGAGATAAAAATACATCTAGGCATGAGACAATAACCGGTTTCAAGGTTTACTGCAGTTTGGAAAAATTAAAACTGCTAAAATTTCCTGTTACACTGTTCCTAAGGTAAAGGTAAAACATGAAAAACATATAAACAAATCCATATATATATGTTGTTTTTGTATATATACATAAACACATAAAAAAAAATATATATATATATTATGTATATATACAAAAACACATAA
>CAIGQZ010032240.1:7715119-7730341 GCA_903798205.1 Danio tinwini | reverse complement strand
TGTTTTTCATGTTTTGTAAAGAAATCTGTTTGTTTGTTTTTTAACTAATGAAGACAGCAGAGGTCAATTATTTATTTGAATTATTTAGCCAGACATGTTTACTGTTCCAAAATATTATAAATGTTTCCTAAAATATAATTTATTGTGTTCAATGGGGAATTTTTTTTCTAGAACATATTTTAGAGTAGTAATCACAACACTGTGATATCTTTATCCAAGGTTATCATACCATCAGAAACGTATACTGCCCCATGCCTAATCCAACCCTATTATTATCCAACATAAACCCAGCATAAGTGTCTGTACTATGCTGTAAGTCTATTAGAATACCATAGTAGTCGAAACCACTTCAAATATAAACAGATCATGTTCATTTGTCATTTTAAAAACTGTGCAATATCTGTTAGTATAGTGAGAAAACAGAAAGTAGGTAAATTACTGGTGTCATGAACAGCCCCCAATGCTGAATTGTAAAAGGACCAAAACACAGTGACTGAAAATATCAGATTTTAAAGTCACCAGAGATTCTTGGCCTCACGACCTTTGTTTGGAGGAGACAAGGACCTTCTGACCTATCGCTAAAGGCCCTGAAACACCAAAAATACTATTGAAGACTAAGGACTACCATGTTACTGCCATCTGGGGGTAAAAATTTGAGCTGGAACACACCTCAAAGACTACAGCCAGTGGCCAAATTTAAGCGTGGTAACATGAAACAAGAAGATCAGTAAATATACTTTAGCTTGCTCTCGATTTTAAATATAAACAATTTCACTTTATACAGACAGCTCATGTCAAGTTGTTATGAATATATTCACATACTGAAATGCTCAGGTACGATGATGAAATTTGAACAGCCTGTCAGTGGCATCTTAAATTCTTTACCCACTTTCATCACTTTTATTGTTATACACTGACTGTTGAACTGAACAGCCAATTAGAGTCCTTTCTGTCACCACTGATGCAAACTAGTGCCAATCCTACACACTCTATCAGTCAAGTCATGCATGCCACAAAAACTAAGATAACTGTTAACTTATAAGACAAAAAATGGAGATGTTGTTTTGCAAATCATATGGGTTTGCTCACTGAGAATCTCTCCCACATGACTTTACTGTCAAACTAAGTCAGCTAAAATCCAATGCACACATTCTGGACACTGTGTGCAACTATAGATGATCTATGCGTGGCGAACTAATTTGGATTTCCTGTATTTTCATGCACACTCCTATCAAATAAAGGCTCCAAAAGTGGGGTTTTGCAGCGATGCCTTAGAACATTGGTCTCAAGCTCAATTCATGGTGGGCCACAGCTCTGCAGATTTTAGCTCCATCCACCTCCAACTCACACCTGCTTAATAGTCTCTAGTAGTCTTATACACCTTGATTAGTTGGATCAGCTTTTGAAAGGGTTGGAGCAAAACTTTCACACAGTGATACCAAAAATTTTTGGAACGACTTCACCGGTAAGTTAAAAAAACGCTGTTCTCACAGGCAAGAATGTTCTGGAATTTTACCAGAAAAGACCATTTACATATCCATTCCAGAATACCGGTAAATTCTGACATCATTAACCAGAAATGAGCTCTAAACAGCTGCGCTTGTATTTGTAAACATAGAAGGGGTTGGGCTTTTGTTGATGGTTTCACTTTCATTTAAAGCTTTAGCATTCATACAGCTGCTTTGTCTCAGAGACATCCAAAGGCAGAAGTGCGAATCGCAGCTAAATGTTTACACATTTGACTACTTTACAAATTCTTTGGATGGATAAGTATTGTGAACAACTTCGACGTAAACATATGGAGGAACACTTTCGCATGTCGAGATGTACATAATATGTGTGTGTGTGCTGGCGCTCACTTGAGCACTCCTTCACGTGTACACGCAACTGAAGCAGAGCTTGAAGGTAAACAAACAGCGGTTTATCATAAGCATTTTATTGATAATTTTGTACAAAGTTGGCATTAAGAAGGAACATAAAACGTTATCTGACCAACATCTAGCAGCTAAATATGTCTGGAAAAATATTCAAAGGCTTTGGCTGTTTCTCAATATGCGTTCTTCAGCGGTCTTGCGTCCTTGTGTTCTCGTGTAACGTCATCATCAGCTGCCAAAGTTCAGTTCCAATACTCAAGACCGCAAGAACGGAGGATGCGTGAAACTTCCCGGATGTGTTCTTGTTATTGAGGATGCACCGATGCAGACTTGAGCACCGATCTCGCTCTAGAAGTCCCAGAAGTCATTGCGACTGGAAGTGGGAAGCACAGCATTTTATTTAGATTTATTATTAAAGTTCAGAGATATAAGTTATTTTTCTTAGGAGTTTCCCTAAATGAAATGGTGTATATAAACATCACCATGGACATCTTAATAAAGGAATAAACACATTAAGGGTGTTTATTTGCTAAAATTCGTATTAAAATTAGTTTTATTTATATTGTGCAATGTATATTTCTAATGTTTTTATGCATATAATATATTTTGAAAAGGGGGAAAACAATAAATCGTTGTATGAATGCTGTAATGTTAAAATACTTTTCCATTAAAAACACGTGAAGGTCATGTGACCGTCAGGAAGAATGCAGCATCTCATTTCTCATAGGACGCGTTCTCTGTTCTCGCGGTCTCCTGAGTTTGTTCTTTTGAGGATACAAGACTGGTCTCCACAAGAACGCAAGTCCGTTCTCTGCGTTCTTGGAATTGAGAAACAGCCTTTGTTTTTCATAAACAGCACAGATGTGAATGCGTCTGAATGTTCTGATCTGGTCAGAGTAGATGTCTTATGTTATCGTAAACGCGCTTTTTCCAGCAATTTTCCTTCTGCGTTCACACAGAGCCGCATTCTGGCAAATTACCAGTAATGTTACAACTTCTCTTTCTGAAAAATTGCAGGAACGAACTTATTGATATTTTCAAAAAGGGCCTGTTCACGCATACAGACCTGTCCGTAAAATTGCCGGTAATTTTTCAGAAAGGTCTGTATGTGTGAAAAGGGCTACTGTGCAGAGCTGCGGCCCTCTAGGAATCGTGTTTGAGACCTATGCCTTAGAAGAACCAATTTGGGTTTGCCCAAAAAAAAACATTCATTAAAGAGCTCTTAAAATAACTATTGTAAAGAAAGTTTTAATAATCTCAAGAATTTTTGATTTAATGTAAATAACCTTATGTGGAATTGAAAGGTTCCACTGATGTTCAAAAATTCCTCAATGCCAATAATGACTATTTTTACTCTTCTGGTAGATGTTGTGGGTCTAAAAAACATTTGACGCAAACACCCGCATATGTTCAAGGACTATAAGTTTCCTCCTGTGAGGAGTTATGAGCGCTCATCTGCTCCACTATAAGGCTAGGAGAAGGAACTCCTCTGCAGTTCACAGTATCATCAGCAAAGCCTCAAGTTTAATGGATGTCTGCCTGTGGGCCCTTATCACACCGTCACAGACCTACAGCAAATCTCTGACAGCTCTCTCAAAATATGAAGGCTCTGTTCACTTAATAGGCCACCCCAGGATAAACAAGAGGTTCAGGAAATTGAGTACAGTGGAAACACATTTCGGCTGTGACAAAACAAGCTGTTGGATTCATGTAAAATGTTTCTCGAGTAGAAGACTTAAACAGAATGGCATTTTTGTTGTTATTATTATTATTAAATTTGGTTGTTGCCTGATAGTTTATGGAAGGATTTATAATGGGATTGTTTGTTTGCTTTTTAAAATTTTCTTAATTATAAAGAGATAAGCTTTAAAGGGATAGTTCACCCAAAAATGAAAATGTACTCACTATATACTTCCACTCAAGTGGTTTCATACCTTTATGAGTTTATTGCGTCTGTTGAACACAAAGCATAAAGATATTTTTAAATAAATTGGAAACATGTAACCATTGGTATACATCAGGGGTGTCCACACTGGTCCTGGAGGGCCAGTGTCCTGGAGAAGTAGGACTGTGTATATATCGTTAATTTTTTATTTTATTTTTGACAGATATTGCGATTTGATTTGTGATTTAATTTTGTAGCCAATATTCAGCTCAATAATCAAAAAATAAGTTGTGGCAAGAATTCTGCGATAGTGACCTGTTTTTGTTCAGTTTCTGTGACTTTGAAACCAAAATTTTTCCATATTACAAATGCTGTTTTTTATATTAATTCATCTATTAATGCTTTTGAAGCAGCAGATGCCGTTATTCGACTTGTCTGCGATTTCCTGTTTGTTTTCTCTTTTTTTTTTATTGTGGGCATTCCTGTAGTTCGGTTGTGCAATTCTGATTGGGCAGAACGAATGTGTGCTCACTTAATAGGCTAGTAAGACTATCACACACAGATGACATTTGCTCTGGGCTGGGAAAATTAAATAATACATATATATTTTATATCGCAGCCTCTTGCAATTAGCTAATCACAATGTTTCAAATTACGATTGCGATTCCATTTCGATTAATCACACAGCCCTACTGGAGAGTTTAGCTTTAACTCTAATCAACCAGACCAGAACTAGCTAATCAAGCTCTCAAGCTGTGGTCACACTGGACTTTTCTCCCCAGAAACGTTCATTCATACGCACGCAAATGCGTCAGACCGGCAACACAAGCTTGTGCGACAGGTTTCACAGTTCACTGCCTTGCAAAGTTCAAGCTTGGTGAACTCTAACCTACGAAATCGCATCTCGCGTCAGCGTTAGACTAACTGAAGATTAAAACACTTACTTTTTTAAATCATCTTGTTTAATTTCATCCCTTTTACAGTGCCATACAACAGAGTTGTGCATCCCTAAACTCTAGTGTGGCTTTACTAGATATACTAGACACTTCCGGGCAGGTGTGTTGAAGCAAGTTGGAGCTAAACTCTGCAGGACACCAGCCCTCCAGGACCGAGTTTGGACACCCCTGTTATACATAGCAGGAAAAGACAAATGCTATGGAAGTCACTGGTTACAGGTTTCCAATATTTTTCAAAATATCTTTTTTTGTGTTCAACAAAAGAAAGAAACTAATAAAGGTTTTATACAAGTAAATGGTAAGTAAATGATGACAGAATTTTCATTTTTGGGTGAATTATTTCTTCATTGATTGCCTTTCTAGTTTCTATAAAAATATTATCTGAAACTGAGGTAAAGATTGTAGTAATCAAATAGAAACATCATCGGGCTTTGCACAAAAATAATAATGATAATCAAAAAACAGAATTGTTAATTATATTGTACATTTAAATCCAACCTGACATTTCATACATTAGAATTTTGCTAGCGTCACGAGTAGACTACATTTATAGATTTTATTATAATGGTAGTTTTTCCGAAGCCCTCCAGACACATGTAGGCCAATGTGGGATTTCTGTTTTGTTGATTGGACATTGCAGAACATTCTGCTTGCTTTCTCTGATGCTTGTAGTTGGGGACATCATATCTGTTCCAGTCTCCAACAATGTACAGAAAGCTTATATGACTGAGCAGCTTGGCCCCAACAGTCTGATTCATTGCAGCGATTCTAAGAAAACCACAGACATGACACACACAGAGCCTTCATCTGTCTGTTGTATGTATGACAGGTACATTACCAGTCTGAACTGACAAAGCTTCCCTCTGCACTGGAGCTTTAATGCATTTCAATAGCTCGATTCTTCTGAATTTATTTACAAAAAGCTTTATTACAAAGTTGCATCTGAAAATCATAAAGATTTCAGTGTTGTGAGTCATTCAACTAATTAATTAAATAGGTTTGAGCCATTCAGCCATTTCCTTAGAAACAACATGTTTTTTTATCTAAGTTTTTATTAGCCTGTAATTTGTGAACATTTGCATTTAAAAATCGACTGTAATGAGTCACTGAACTAATTCTTTAAAAAAAACACGTCTGTTATTAAAACGAGTCCGAAAAAAATCTGTATTCATAAAATGTCTAATTATGCGAAGATTGCAGAAAGACTGTTGTGAGTCATTAATGCAATTGGTGTAAAACAACACATTTGTGATGAAAAATGTCCTATTAGGTCAGTGGTTCTCATTTCTATTCCTCACCACCTGCACATTTTGTATGTCTGTTATTTGACTCACAAAGATCAGTTCATGGATCTCTCTGGTAATGAGTTGATGATCTGAATCTGGTGTGTTAAATAAGGAAGACATACATAATATGCATTGTCCACAAATGTGTGGAATTGAGATCCACCGTGAGGCATTTATAAAGATTCCCATTTAAACATCTTAGATTCCAGAAAGACTTTTTGTTAGCAAAAGCACATTTGTGACAGAAACGTATCAAATTAGTTCCTATTTTAATATAAATACACCTGAAACTAATATGTTCTCAGAAGGAACATTATTCCTGTAAGATTAAATAAATTCAACCCTAATATCCATTATATTTGTTTTAAATGCAATAAGATACAAGGTACATGTTTTCATTGTGTGTGGGAGTGTGAGGAGGTACAAACATTTTGGGTGGAGGTGACTCAATAAATTTCACAATTTATTTCCATTCCAATTCCTTTATGTCCTGGATTATGTATGTTGAATATGTGTGAAGACAGTTGTGCTTTGTCTACTAAAGAAAGAAAATTGATTGATTTATGCTTAATACAAGCAAGGCGTTGTATTGCTTTATGTTAGAAAAATGTTAATCGCCCCTCCATTGAACTTTTGGTTGAGAAACCTAATAACATGTTTGGCTCTTGAAAAGCTCACATATACATTTAGAAAAAATCCTCTGAATTTTGTCATATCTGGGAGGTGTTTTTGAACTTCTGAAAAATTTAGATGTTGAAGAAGCTTTGGAAGTCTGAAGTTGTGGGATGTGAATTGGTGCTTGATTAGAAATCTTTTTTTTTCTTTTTTTTATATTATTATTATTATTCTTAATTTATTTTTATAAGGATTATTATTAAATTTTTATTTTTTTCCCTAAACCTGTCTGGGGTAAGTTTTGGGTATTGGGGTTTGAATTATTGTAAAACCTTGAGGAAAAACTTAACAAAGACATGTTATACAAATGTGTGTCTAAATTCTTAATTCCCAAAGTGGAGTTTAATCATAACACATTATTGGAACATGAATGACACACACACATGTTCATGAAAGATTATACACTGAGCCAAAAACGGCAACTTGTTCGGTACAGGTGGCTTGTTTGTTCATTAAATTGAACCAATCATAACCTGTTTCACAAGCAGGTCGGTTGCTATTGGCTGACACATGCTTAGAAACAAACCTAACAAAATGATTCAGTGGATGAATGTAAAGGTAAGCAGGGTAAGCCGCTGGATGAAAATACTGTCTAGCTTAATTGTTTAAATTCGTTAGTCCTCTGTTTATTTCTTCTCTCTTTTATCTGGCACGAGAGACATTAAACCAGCGCGCGTGCCACCTCAACTTGCTTATTGACTCGTCCCCAAATTACACATCATCATCTTGAAGTGCTGCACCTTTTTTGTAGACAGGAGCTCAGTCAGCTTTTACTGCGGCGGTTTAATAAGGCACACAACAGGTTAGCAGAATAAATTCCGTCTTGATACGGCGTGCCCTAGCTATATGAACATTAAAAACATTTCGAACGAAATAGGTAATGCAACACTATTGTTTTCCCGGCTCGCAAATGTTTTGTGTAGCGCGAATGCATATGTTATGGCCCGCAGCGGTCGACCTCTTATTCAGCACGAGCAATTCGTTGCTCCCATGGGTTTTGTCCCGCCAATCACCGATGCACTCAGGAAATAATCTGGCAAGATCAAAGTGGAAATGCACGCGCAGTGCAGGCGCGTCCTCGAGGCCAGCTCCCACAGCAGACGGCAAGAGGTTTCAATCGAAATCCCTTTTAATTGAGGCGAAACAAATAAGCGAGTGGCTATGTCGCTGCTCTCGTAATTGATTCCATAATTCACGGTATTAAGTGTGATACCGAACAGTGCCGGTTTCCGCTCAGTGAGAGAGTAAGCCACAACCTGCTTATAAATCGTTTAATTAAGCGTCGAATCACAAAGGGTAATGCGGCTGCACTGAAGCTGTTGCACACGTGTCGTCTGACTTAAATGATGCGAGTCATTAATCTCGTGCAAACCGGACGCGTTTTCATCCAGCGTCCACCAGTAAACGATCACAGTATACATTCTGATATGCGTTTAATACAGGATTCCGTTGTGTGGTCAGCACGTAGGCAGGAGTGCATGCCAATGAGAGCCGTATACAGATGCTGCTGAAGATACTCACTCAGTTTAGGGATTCAGGGGGCGCGTCGCCGCGCAGCATCCGCCTCGCTGCACTCTCTCTGCTGCTGCTGAAACGTCTGGCTCCCGGTCGGACCCCGCAAGCATAATCAATAACCTGCGTTGAGCCGGAATTCGTATGTTAGGGAGGACATGTGTGCGGTATGGCATCTGGCGTCCTCAGCGCAACCTCTGACCATCCCCATTGTTCCTGTGCATTGCCGCGTCGCGCACAAGGCGAAAAGCGCAAACGCACAGCTGGGTTATTCCAAGTCGAGGATCGGTTGTGATATCAAGACCACGTCACGACTGCCTCCGTTCAGCCTCAGAGTCTCCTCGAGCCTCAATCTTGTCTCGAGCATCGGCGACAGCACCATATGACAGCGCGGTGCCCACTCCATTGGCATCTGGAGCTCGCGGTTTGCGCCACTGCGCGGTTAATCTAGGCATGACAGCCAGCGGTTGAAAAGTAGCTACAGAAAACACTGTGGTGATACAATATATTTATTAATACGCTATAAAATTCTGCTTTAAAAATACTTCATAGTAGCTGTTTTGATTTATGGTTTTTATAAATGTAACATAAACGATATACACTCTAATAATACCAAATTTATAAACAACATTAAATATTTATATAAAAATATTAAAGTCATATTTACTTAAATTGTATTAATGATAAAAAAGTATTTTTTAAACAATATTTACATAAATTTCACAGAATTTTCTAATAATAATTTAAAGAACCATTTGTCCAATGGGATGGTTCCATAAATGTTAAAGGTTCTTCATGGAACCACTGATGCCAGTCTTACTTATGTGATCTGATCACATGAGGTCTGTGAGGCTCATTAGCATTTTCAGGTGGTATAAAGGTGAGTTTCTTGTCAACACTTGCATTTTGATTTCTCCTTCCCTCACTTTCCTCAGCCTGTACATCAAGTTTGCAAGACTGTTCAGTGTGAATCTATTAAATGACCAAACCCATTATACGCAGCTTATCGAGTTAGCTGGAAAGCAAGTGAATAAACAGGATAGATAGCAACTACGATTTTGATTGTTATCTGTTTTGTTACAATGCAGTGAAGTATGAATACCTCATTTTAATGCACATTCTCAACACATCCCATCAGTAGGAGGAGAGAAGGTGGTCTTTTGTGGTCATTTCAATACTGCCATTTTGATGAAGTGGACAAAACCTTTTTAGGCATGTTTTACAGTTGTATTTAGCATTGTGTTTTTAATGTGAAATCTAAACAGAACTAAATACATTTTATTTTTAAGATTATGTATAATGTGATGTCCCACTATTCTGTAGAAATGTTTAAGGCAATGTTAGAGAGTGTATTTTGCATGACAGGACCATTTAATCACATGTATATTGCTACAAGAATCACACAAACACACAGAATCAAAAGAACAAACATTCACAAACATTCTAGTTGCCGGCTCACCAATCAAACGCCGCTCTCTGCAAAGGTAGAACATTTGTTTATCAGCACATACTGAGAAACACGGACCTAAAGCCCTGCACCCTGCTGTTAATCACCCATCTGTGGGCCTGCGGACCGTGCCAGTGCACACACTGACTGCAGCAGCCGCTGTGTTCAGGTGGGTGATCTGTGCTGAACATGCCTAGGCACTGCAGGGGCTAGTCAAGCAGGGGGCGTCCAAATTATGAAAAATGCAACCTCAGGGCTGACAGCTTAATTGCTGTATAAATATAGAAAAAACACAAAGGAGCAGTACACACTTATGAACACAAATTCTAAAGAAAATCATTATGTAGATATTTGTTTATGGTGCTATTCTGTTTGAAGTATTGAGTTTGCTGACGTAAAAAGAGTAGTAATATTCTCTTTTAAACCCAAAAGAAAAAGCTATGGTGTGTGTACAGCTATTGAGCAAAACAAAATGTACAGTTTCTTAAAAACGTAATCAACACTGATCCTAACCATTGTCGCACAGCCAGATAAGGAACAACATGCATGGGTACAACTACATTTTTATTGGTCATGATCTAGGGGGAGAACAAGCACAGAAACTGGACAAGAATGGGTCTTTCTAGTGGACGTTTCAAGCTCCATGCATCAAACTAATTAAATTTTTTTTACTTTTTTTTACTATGCACATAAAAAATAGGTTTTACAGACCCAAATGACTTTGTTTCCTTGGTTTTAATCTAAATAAGTTCTTAACGATTTCATAATTAAAACTATGAACCATGGATCATTTTAAACTCAGGGTAAACAGAATCTGTTTCTCTTCCTATTTCAGACTGCTCATACTTTACGTAGTTATGAGTGTTTTGATAGATTTTTTTTGTATGAATGAACTGTAAAAGTAAGATTGTTTTCTTTACTTGAGTTCATGTGTTATGGCATTTTGTCTAACAAAAGCTGAAATGACTGTTCAACAACAGGGACATTGTCAGGGATTGTCAGCAAAATGTCCAAGATATTCTGTTTCATACAATCAACGAAAGTGGATTGGGACTGGGACTGTGAAACTCAAAAAATGCTAAGTTATTTCAACCCCAATATGAGTAAAATATAGACAAAACATAATTTTCACCAAATGGGCTTTGAGTGCAAGAACAGCAATTATAGGCTATATGAAACAGATTAACCCTGTAATTAACAGCATTTATACCCCATTGTAATTCATTCATTTTCTTTTCGGCTTAGTCCCTTTATTAATCCAAGGTCGCCACAGCAGAATGAACCGCCAACTTATCCAGCACGTTTTTACACAGAGTGTTCCAGCCACAACCCATCTCTAAGAAACATCCACACACTTATTCACCACGGACAATTAAGCTTAACCAAATCACCTGTACAGCATGTCTTTGAACTGTGGGGGAAACTGGAGCACCCGGAGGAAACCTACGCGAACGCAGGAATGCATGCAAACTCTGCACAGAAATGCCAACTGACCCAGCCGAGGCTCAAACCAGCGACCTTCTTGCTGTGAGGCGACAGCTCTACCTACTGCGCCACTGCTTCGCCTTTATACCACATTGTAAACAATATTTAAAACTTTGTGTTTTTATGAAATCAATCACTGAACTAAACAAACTTGCCTTCAGCAAATAGTTTAACCAGTGGTAGAAAGAGTACTGACAAATTATACTCGAGTAAAAATACCATTACTTTTACTATTACCAAAGTATCTGTTGTAAATATTACTCAAAGTATGAGTAAAAAGTAGGCTTTTTAAAAGTACTCAAGAGTAATTAGTATTGTGAAAGGTTGATGCGTTTACAGTTGAAGTCAGAATTATTAGCCCCCCTTTTTATTTTTTCCGTTTCTGTTTAATGGAGAGATTTTTTTCAACACATTTCTAAGCATAATAGTTTTAATAATTTATCTCTAATAACTGATTTTAATTTTACTCGATCTTTGACACCATTGACCACAATATTCTCATAGACCGCTTATATTCCACAGGTGTCCAAGGTCAGGCTCTTCAATGGTTTAAGTCATATAAGTCATGAATATTAATGGACAGCTCTCACAAGTTAGGCCAGTAAAGTACGAGGTGTTAAAGACTGGATGACCAACAATTTTCTTCTCTTAAACTCAGACAAAACAGAATTATTACGTATCGAGCCTAAATCCTGTACACAGCAGTTCTCACAACTCGACCTTCAATTAGAGGGATAGAAAGTTAGCATTAGCTAAAAGATCTGGGTGTCATATAGACAGCAATTTAACTTTTGAAAATCATATATCCCATGTCACAAAAACTGCCTTCTTTCATCTGAGAAATATTGCTAAATAACGAAGTCAGCCATCCATCTCAGATGCAGAAAAGCTAGTCCATGCTTTTATGACTTCTAGGCTGGATTACTGTAATGCTCTGTTTGCAGGCTGCCCAGCATCCTCTATTAACAAACTTCAGCTAGTACAAAATGCAGCTGCCAGAGTTCTTACCAGGTCTAGAAAATTTGATCATATCACCCCAGTTTTATCCTCCTTACACTGGCTGCCTGTTAAGTTTCGTATTGATTATAAAATATTGCTTCTTACCTATAAAGCTTTAAATAATCTAGCTCCTGTTTATCTAATCAACCTTCTGTCTCGCTACAATCCAACCCGCTCTTTAAGATCTCAAAACTCAGGGCTTCTGGTAGTGAATAGCAAAGTCGATTAAAGGAGGTCGAGCCTTCTCATTTATGGCCCCTAAACCCTGGAATAGCCTTCCTGATAATGTCCGAGGCTTAGACACATTCTCACAGTTCAAAACAAGATTAAAGACCCATCTTTTTAGCAAAGCTTATACTCAGTGCGTCACTTAGCGGTATGACGCATGATGTGCCCCACGCAGGTTTTTGCATCTCGTTTATATACACTATGAACAGCAGCTACACTAATTATTCTCTTATTCTCTATTTCTATCTGGGGGTACTCATCCCGAGGCCCTCAGACTATGCAGCGCCACTGATGCGATCCAAGACCAGCGACGAGATGATCCTGAGGTTTTCACAATCCTGGACCAGGCCGTTTCCTGAGCAGCTGCTGTGGTGGTCATGTAGGAGTGGAGAGCATGAGACTGATTCCTATGATGCTCCAAGGACAGAGGAGTCTTCGCTGAGGTCCCGCATTCTCCAGCTTCCGGCGCCTAGACTGCAGCTCTGCACAAGACGTTTGGCCATAGGAGAAATGGTCGTGCCCAGCTGAGCCTGGTTTCTCTCGAGGTTTTTTAAAATTCTTCACTTTTGCCTTTTGGTGAAGTTTTTTCCTCGCCGCCACTGGCTTGCATGGTTCGGGATCTGTAGAGCTGCGCATCGATGGAATTGCTCTTCAGTGCTTGGACTCTCAGTAGTGATTATTAACCCACATTGACCTGAGCTAAACTGAACTGATCTGAAACTCTAAAAATCGAACTGACACTGTTTCAATTTACTATAATCTTGAATGTTAAGCTGCTTTGACACAATCTACATTGTATAAGCGCTATACAAATAAAGGTGAATTGAATTGAATTGATCTTTGCCATGATGACTGTAAACAATATCTGACTAGATATTTTTCAAGACACTTTTATACAGCTTAAAGTGACATTTAAAGGCTTAACTAGGTTAATTAGGTTAACTAGGTAGGTTAGGGTAAGTAGACAAGTTATTGAATAACGATGGTCTGTTCAGTAAACTATCGAAAAAAATTGCTTAAAAGGGCTAATAATGTTGACCTTAAAATGGTTCTTAAAATTTTTAAAACTGCTTTTGTTCTAGCCAAAATAAAACAAATAGGACTTTTTTAGAAAGAAAAAAATATTATCAGACATACTGTGAAAATTTCATTGCTCTGTTAAACATCATTTGGGAAATATAAAAAAAATTAAAAATCAAAGGGGGCTAATAATTCTGACTTCAACTGTACATGCAGTTTGTGTGTTTGAAACCTTAACATTCTGTAGTGCATTTACAGATTGTTTAAGGCCATTTGACAATTTAAATCATCATAAAGTCGACATCCTTAATTTGCTCACCAGTGACATGCAGCCTAAACAGTCTCTGAGTCATTGTGTGTAAAGATTTTGGACATCTTGGACACATTCCAAACATGTCTTGAAATTGATTATTATGATGCAAAACTATTATCATTATTTGATTGGACTGGAATCGCAGGACTGATTTTTCGATTATAGCCAATCCCCATAGACAAGAAAAAAATAAAGCAGCGACTGCAGGTTGAAGGAAAGTAGTGGGGTAAAAGTACTGATACAACACTAAAAATGTACTCAAGGCAAAGTAAAAGTAAAAATTATAAAACACACTTAGTAAATTACAATTCCTGAGAAAAATTACTCAATTACAGTCATTTGAGTATTTGTAATTTATTATTTTACACCACTGAGTTTAACACTAAAACTAGTCCTAACAGACGAAGTTTAATAATAATTTTAGCTGAGCTGTTAGACTTTTAGAGCCTAATGTTTAAAAAGAGGTCAGATGACTGTCTCAATAAAGGTAGTGAGATTTGAATTTCTCCAGTCCGCTGTAGTGCTCCACCTGCCGCTCCCTCTAGACAGCGCATCGGGGTGGGGGTGGCAGATCTGTTTAAGGACCCACCCCATTACATGTACCCCCGGTCTCACCCTCAGTACACCCCGCCTACTGCTTCATACTCTGTTTTAACCCCATTGTGCAGCTGTGACTATTAAACACAGACTATCATAAGGGATACACACTAAATACCGAGAGTAAAACTGAGGTTCCTCAGTATGACCCAGCTTTATTTACCGTTTTGAGTTTTACGCGTCACCCAGAGACAATCGTGAAGATGAGCTGCTGCTCGGGAAGATGCGTGCTGATGTTCCTCTGCGCCCTTCAGCTGGTGAGTGCCTTATATATTTGTAGTAAAAAGTGGTGGTTTTGCATGCAATTTATTTTAATCTGTACTATATGAAAGATGCAGTTTGACGAAATTTGACGTTGATCTTAACTTAAGAGTTTTTGAGCATCTCAATCATGCAGCATTTTAAACAGTCCATTGTTTAAAAGATGTAAAGTTTTGAGGCACAACAAAAATACCAGTAGTTCTTAGTTCTTCGGTTATAATATATTATTACATAGGCTGCCCAACATATAGCATATTAAAGACTTTAGCTTATTTGTCGGAAGTATTTGTTTACAGTAAACGCTCAGCCAGCCTGCATATAAACACCCCTTGCGAAAAAGAACCATGGTTTCATTATACTATGAAAAGTGTAGTCATCGTGTTATTTTGGCATATTGATTAGCATAACCACATTTAAACGATTGTAAACCTTTTTTGTCACACGGTTTACCTAAAAATAGTTTGGTCTTGTTTTGTTTGAAGTAAAATCATGAATTATTGTGACTGCGGCAAATAGGGCTGAACAATATATCGTTTGAACATCGATATTGCAATGTTTGTATCTTGATCATCCTAGTCGATCTAAATTTATCAAATCTTTCTGAATAGAGAAGTTCAAGTAATCTGGTGATTTTTTTTTTCATATTGCACTATATATATATATATATATATATAGTGCAATATG
>CAIGQZ010032240.1:7694379-7705119 GCA_903798205.1 Danio tinwini | reverse complement strand
TACGTACTGAAGATAAAAAAGGAAAGCATTCTGTGCGGCGATAACTTTTCTCCAATTTTCTCAGGTTGATCACCTCCGCATGGCCACCGGTCCATGTGGCGTCAGTCCCTCCGCGCAGATCCCGGATGGAGCGGCCATTGGGCGGAAGTGAACAGAGGTGCACAATAACTGCGGGCTGGGAGGAGGAAAATAATATATACACTTTGAAATAAATTTACACACGGCGTGTGACAGCATTGGATTTAACCCCCGAAACTGCAGAGCCTCTGATTCTCTCGGAAACGTCCTCAGGCTGGACTTTTAACGCGCTCGAGAGGACCGGATCGCCGGAATCAAGTCGTGGAACTTGCTGAAAAAAGCGCAGTTGAGCCTGCACGGAGCCGAGAGGAACCCACGGGCTTCGGGTTACGCCGAGCACCCTCGCTGCTGCTTCTTTTTTCTTTGCAAGACTCTTGCCGAATCTAAAGAGGGCCTCTTGATGAATTATGTCTACCACCAGTATTGACCCACAGGTAGGTTGGAGTGGCACGGCGTCGCGAAGGCCTTCAGGAGGAGCAGGGAATGCGCGTGCAGCCTCCGCCGCTTCTGCGGAGACATTACGGGCATCTGCATCTCCTTGCTCCTCACAGGCGCGATGGCTAACGAGTTAGCATTGACCACACTCGTTTAAATTAACAGCACATCGCGTTTCCTCGGCCAAAACGGATATTTCCGTTCGACACATCACAAACGCGCTTCGCTCCGGTGTACCTTCAAGATAAAACTTAATTTAGTCCACAATCTCCCTCATCAGCTTCAGAGAGTTACAACCAGTTTTCTCTGGACTTGGGCTGATCTGCGTGGTTGTAGAAATCTGTATCTGTCCTGCTGGTCGTGTATTTTTTATTTTATTTTTTCGGACTACATGAGTGTCAACATAATTTCCCTATTTCGCGTTAATAAAGAATAGCCAGCGTCCTCTGATAGCGCATTGATTTATTGGTGATGCTCTGATGGAGTCGATGTGGATTAGGGAGAGCATGAAACCTGAAGTATTTACATGTTAAACACGAAGTGCTTGTGTTTAAAACAACAATTCAGCGATGTTAATGTTTTATGTTTTTGTTTCTATCCATTTCGGATCACCTACTGAATGGGAAGACATCAAAAGGGCAAGACGCTAAAGGTAAGCTGGCTCTTTAATACTTGTGTTTATACGTGCTAAACGTCTAGGGTTTAGTTTTTCATTCGTTTAATTGCTTCACGACTAATGGTGTGCTGTGGCCTTCTAAGTAGGATTGTTGCAGACTTCTATCAAGTCAAGGTCTGGTTGTTTGTTGCTTGAATATCATCACGTATCATTAAGAGTTTAATCAATCTTTTGGACTGCAGAACTGCTCCTGTTGGGTTCACTCTGCACTGAGACGTCTATTTGGCATTCAGAGTTTCATCATTAAATAGATTATGCTTCATAATTGTGTTGCATTAAGTACTGTAGTTGTGAATTCATGCTCTTTGGGCTTGAGTATTTTTTTGTTTTGTTTGTTTTTTTTCTCTCTCTTTTTTCATTTATGCATCTATAGCAGAGATGCCCAAAGTGGGGCCTGCGGGCCAAAGTTAGCCCATAGTAACCTTTGGTTCGACCCACCATCCCATCTGAAAAGAGGGAGAATGATGGAGAGTTGGTTGGGACAAATGCCTTTGACAGAGATGGCTATTTCGAATTTAATGTATACCCTTTTGTTTCTTTGTTTAATTGAGGAGCTACAAAAAAAGCCAACTAAAATGAAATGTTGTAAATTAATTAGACTTTTAAAATGTAAACACGGTCACTTGACAGATAGAGGACAATGCACAAGACATCGGTGAGCAAATCAAGGCAAACGCAGGAGCAGCTCCACTAGTGTATACAGTATTGAGCTTCGTTGTGTTATAAATGGGTTTGTTTAATGTTTTTACTATAGAAGTTGATTATAAAACTGTAGAAATGATACTGCATCATCATTTAATGTTTTAAAGCTACTTTTTTAGTTATTTTTAAATGATAAACAAACAAATTAGCAAATTTAATGTAATACGGTTTGGCATATTTAACTTTGGCCCACAGCCCTCGATCGAGTTTGATTTTTGGCCCTTCATAAGAATAAGTTTGGGCACGCATGCTCTACAGTATTGTGATCAGGCAGAACTTGTGGTAAATGAGTGTAATGTAATTGAACATAATTTGTTGAAGATCAAAAATGTCACTAGCATAGCATTGTTTCATTCTTTCAAAAGACAGAGTAAAGGCTTTTGGATGTAGTCTGTGCTTTGGGTTTATTATCAGATGTAATCATTCAGAGGCAAATCTGATTTAAAATGTCATTCTTTATTTCAGTGCAAAATGGCTCTCTTCATCAGAAGGAAACGGTCCACGACAATGACTTTGAACCATACCTCACTGGCCAGTCTAATCCGGTGAGAAATGCGTGTTTTTTTTTTGTGTTTGTCTTTGAATAGGGCTCCGTGAAATTGATTTTGACAATGCAATGTTTTGCTTTTCTCTGCATGGAAAATTAAAATAACATAATGATAATAATGATGGCTTATAAATTGCTAAAGGTTTAAGAGCAGTATGACTTGGAAAATCTTCACTACTTGTTTATGAAGTTCAAACAAAACAGTTTATTGAAGTACTACTTTGTTTAATCCAGTGTGTTTCCTTGGAATTATTTGTGGAAACGACTAGCAGGTTTTGAGTGAAAATTGTTTCAACTACATCTCTAATTGTTTTCATAGGCCAGTTTCCAATTTTTTTGAACAATTCATTGACGTAAAAAATATCGTGACTATTAAAAAACTGATTATTAATTAAATAAAACTCTAAATAAGAAATGTAATAGCACAATTCTAGTGTAAAATTTTAAATAAGACTAGTTTATTTTATAGTAAGCTTTTTATTTTAAAAGAATGGCAGCAAATAAAAATAAAAAGCTCTGTTTATAAATCTTGCTTTCATTTGCATGCAGCTCAGGACATCAAGTGTGTAAATTCATTTTTTCACTACAATATATTTATTTGAATAAATATAGTTAAAAATGTGTTGCAGTATAAATTTTATTTCCGTATTCCATGCTACCTTGGAGTGGGAAAAGCAGAAAATTCATGTGTTTTAAGCAGTTATAAAAGTATTTAAAAAATGCTGCATTATCCTTATAAAAAATTAGCTTTTAATCAAAGCTGTTGCTACTGATACACGTTAATATTACCCAACTTGATTTTACTCTTTAAATTTTAAGGTATAATAATAATAAAAGAAATTACCATTGCATTGCGTTAACCAGTAGTACTAAGGAACTGGTTGTGAAATGTAATTATTACATAATTTTTTTAAGATTTCTGTTTGTTATTCAATTTTTTTTTGTTTCATGCCTATTCTCTTTTTATCCTGATTAAGTGTCTGATGAAATGTTTGGTTGTATTTTGTTGTTCCTAATTCTGATGTCTGTATTTCTGGTATTTTCCCCAGAACAACAGTTACCAATCCATGACTGACCCATACCTGTCTAGCTACTACGCCCCCTCAATTGGGTTCCCGTACCCCCTCAGCGAGGCCCCCTGGTCCACAGGTGGAGACCCGCCGATCCCATACCTCACTCCATATGCCCCCCTCAGCAATGGAGACCATCACTTCATGCATGACACTGTGTTTGGACAGCCGGGGGGTCTGGGCAGTAGCATTTATCCACACCGCTTTAACTTTTTCCCCGAAAACCCTGCGTTTTCTGCCTGGGGTACGAGTGGTTCCCAGGGCCAGCAGACTCAGAGTTCTGCATATGGGGGCAGCTACAGTTACCCGCCCAGTTCTTTAGGTGGAACCCTGGTGCCGGATGGGCAAACAGGTTTCCCTAGTGACACCCTGAATAAGGCGCCAGGTATGAATAGCTTGGAGCAGGGCATGGTGGGGCTGAAGATCGGTGGTGATGTGACTGGAGGTGGTTCCGGAGTGAAGACGGTGGGCTCCGTGATTGGAGGAGGGCCGGTGGCTGCGGCGGTGGCCACGGGTAATGGTGGGACTCCTATTGGACTGCCACCCCCTAAGCCCACATCTTGGGCAGCCATTGCTAGCAAACCGGCAAAGCCTCAGCAGCTGAAGGTGAAGAGCAAGCCGGGGATGCCCATGGCTGGAGGCACTCTGCCTCCGCCGCCCATCAAACACAACATGGACATTGGCACTTGGGATAATAAGGGGCCTGTGACCAAAGTGGCATCACCATTGCCACCCCACCACCACCAGCAGCAGCCTCCCCTCCACTCCCAGGGTCACCTTCCACCTCACCCTCATGGACTGCCACCCCCACCTCAGCCCCCAATGCCGTCTGCCCAATCACTTGCCCAGCAGATGGCCATGCAGGGCCCACCCCCTCCACAGCCTTACCAGAACCACGCCCCTGCTCCTCCCCCTCAAACCCGGTGGGTTGCCCCACGCAATCGCAACCCTGGTTATGGTGGTGGAGGCAGCGTGGACAGCAGTGGCTCCTCGAGTGGTGGAGGGGTCGGCAATGGTGGAGGAGGTGGCCCACCGGGCTCCGGCACCATCGAGTCCCACCCTGTGTTGGAAAAGCTGCGTGCGGCACACAGCTACAACCCCAAGGAGTTCGATTGGAACCTGAAAAATGGCCGGGTGTTCATCATTAAGAGCTACTCTGAGGACGACATCCATCGCTCCATCAAGTACTCCATCTGGTGCAGCACGGAACATGGAAACAAGCGGCTGGATTCTGCGTTTCGTGCCATCAACGGCAAAGGTCCTGTCTACCTGCTGTTCAGCGTCAACGGCAGCGGACACTTCTGTGGCGTGGCGGAGATGCGTTCGCCTGTAGACTACGGCACCAGTGCCGGCGTTTGGGCGCAGGACAAGTGGAAGGGCAAATTTGATGTGGACTGGCTGTTTGTTAAAGACGTGCCCAACAGTCAGCTCAGGCACATCCGCCTGGAGAACAATGACAACAAGCCCGTGACCAACTCACGTGACACACAAGAGGTGCCTCTGGAGAAGGCCAAGCAGGTGCTGAAGATCATCGCTACCTACAAACACACCACCTCCATCTTCGATGACTTCTCACACTATGAGAAACGGCAGGAGGAGGAAGAGGTGGTAAGAAAGGTATTGTGCATGCATCAATCTGTTTAGCTGATCTTTAACGCTGCATTGTTGAAACCCGTGTAATAATCAATATTGACTGTTTGTTTTGCTAGCGTACATTATTATGCTTTATGTGAGCAATTAATCCGTGCAAGTTAATCCACATAAAAAAAGTTTGTTTTGGTAATCTTCAAATTCTGACCATTTGCTTTTATCTTTGGACTGGCAGTCTTTCACTGTTCGGATCACTAGGGCTGGGCGATAAATTGATATTATCAATTAACTTGAATGTGTAGTTTACATTGAGTTGTTTGAATGAAAATAAGTTATCACTCTAGCTCATGCAATCCACTCCTTTGGGTTTTCAGAGTTCCCCGCGAATTTGCCATTGAAACACACAAACAACATGGCAGTGAGTAGGGAAATACTTGCAGATATTTTTTGCTCTATGAAACGAAAAAGTATATGGCGATACAAGCACACCCGTCAAAAAAATGGCGTAATTCAGGGCTCTGTCACGCATTCACTGTGAAACGCACACATTTAAACCTGCTCACATGCCACACATTGCACTTCTCGTGGAAGTAAATTATATTTCTCAATAAGAAGTAATAGATAAAACAAATAATGCATAAAATGTGCATATGAAAGGAACTGTTATCTATCTGTTTCTGGTTAAATTAATTGACCCAGCTGCAGAGACGTTTATTACTAGGTATGGTAAATATCAACACTGTGACAAAACTCGTGCAGTGCTGCAGTCTACTAGATTCAGCAGCCTGATGCAAATTAAAGCAATAAAACGTGATCCACTAGCCTAGCACTAGTAATTTATTTGAATGCAAATAACTCAAAATAAGGTTGTTTTTTTGTATTTTTATATCCTATAATTATGTAATTAATATGTATAAAAGTCTCAGCAACTAAAAATGGAAAAATTAAGCTTTGATTATTATCTTTTAAGGCTTAGAGAAGCCTATACAGCAACAGTCAACTTTTTTTGGCCCCCAAAAATTTTGATGGGTAAAATGATTTTTGCTTCTGCTAGAACTATATTAGCATTTTATAAATGAGCTGTAATAAAGTTTTAAAATGAATGTTAAAAAAACAACTGTATTAAGTATACTAGAGCATTATAATCTAGTTCAGCAATTGTAACTGGTTTTGTCAATACACAATGTTTTAGAAGGCAAACTGGTGCTTACAGCTGGATAATATTGTGGGAGCTTAAGGCTGATTTATACTTCAGCGTCAAGCAGACGCATATGGTCCGGCGCAGCCTTTTTTTTTCTTTTTTTGTAAAATAGAATATGCAAAAAGGTACACACATTGGGATCATACAAAAACAGAGAAAATAAAACATAAAAACAACAACCAAAAATAACAACAATACAGTCAGGTACTGGCAAGGTGCGCGTATATATGCGTGTGTGTGTGTGCGTGCGCACGCATGTAAAGGTAACATGGTCAGGTCAGAGTACATACATAAGGGACAATAACAGTTAATAAATGAAGCAAGTGTCATAGATATAAATAAACAAATAGAAAGAAACCAGTCAGTGGTAGAGAGTGACAATGCTAGTAATGTATGATAGTAATGATGACAGTAAAGAGAAAGGACAACAGTAATAACTGACAACAACAATAATAATAAATCACAAGTACTACACCAACTGCTACTACAGAAAATTACTAATATCAAAACTACCATTGCTGTTGCTACTACAGCCATAACAACAACTACTACTACTACGTCTACTAATACTGATACTACTACAATATCTACTACAACTGATACTACTACAACAATGTCTTCTACTACTACTGATACTACTACAGAAATCACTACTACTACAACATCTACATCAACAACATCTACTACTGATACTACTACAGTAATCACTCCTACTACAACATCTACATCAACAACATCTACTACTTCTGATACTACTACACAGACTACTACTACTACACTAACACCTTTACTACTTCTGGTACCATTATACCAACGACATTCACTACTACAAAAAAAAACTACTACTTCAACAATCCCAACTACAAATACAATCGTTACTACTACAATGACTACTGCTACTACTACTACCACTTCTACTACTACTGCTACTACTACTACTACTACTACAATAACACTAACTACAGCAACCTGAATAATGACAATGGTTTGTAATAATGATAATGAGGAGATAAAGGGAGAACAAGTCAGAATAGTAATGAGAATAATGGTAACAAATGTAAAAGTAAAGCTAATAATGATAACAGTGAGGTGAGGGGAGGTTGGGAAATCAGGAAGAGGACAAAAATTTCTAATAATTAATAATAATAATAGTAAGTAGAAGAAACTTGAAATAGGACAGGGAAAGAAACAGAAAGGGAAGGGGGAGAGTGGAAGAAAAGAAAAGTAATAAAGTGCTGCAAGCAAAACAATGAGAATAATAAGAAAAAGAAATGTTACTATAATAATGATAATATACAAATATTAAAGAATAATATTAAAAAGAAGAATTTAACTAACAATTTGATGGATTATCAATAGTAATATAATGATAATAATAGTAATGATAATAATAATAATAATAAAAGATCAAGAGGAGGGCAGGGATGCGTGATAACTGCAATACACTCACGCCGATAACAACAACAACAATAATACAAAATAATAAATATAATAATAATAAAACAGCTTTAACAATAATTTAAGGAGGTGAAAGTTATCTGATCTGCCTTGAAGTGTACAGTGTTTGTCAGTTGCTTTGTGATGCATTAAAAAAGTATGACGTGCAGCATGGATCAGTCCGGTTCAAATGCCCAGGCTGCCATGCCCACGTCACACTTACTCTATGAATGTAATATATGTAAGTATATGCAAGTAGGAGTTTTTTTTTATTTATTTATTTATTTTTTTTATATTTTTTATTTTTTAATCTGTTGTTGGACCGGCCAGGGAATTATTATTATTATTATTATTATCAGCGCGAGTACACCAGTCACCACAACCTCCCGCCCACCCCCGATACTTTTCTCTCCCACCTCTTGAGGGAGAAAAAAAAATAATGATAATAAATAATAATAATAATAGTAATAAAATGAATAAATAAATTTGAGAGAGACAAAAAAAGGAAAACAAATAGTACAAAAGGGAAAGAAGTATGTAAAGACCAAATTATAATGTGGGCAAGTATTTATGAATTTTATAATAAATAGTTTTGGGGGGGTTTTTTTTACTTTTTTTTTTTGTCCTTTGTACGGTTGCATACGCCTCGCTGTGGCTGACGCTGACATGGCACCTTAAAAAAAAATAACTACACATTGCAACGACATGTAGCGCTAGCTCTGTGATTGGTTGGCTTGGTAGCTGTGACCAGTGTGGGCGGTGCTGAGAGCCACACAACCTGTTGGAGCAAGTGTTTACAAGTGTCGAGTCTCATGATGTAGCTCTAGATGGAAACTGTTGTTTTATGTTTACCTTATGATTAAACTTGTTGCAAGTCCGCTGGTTCCTGCCTCTAAAGTTCTAGCTACTTGTACATTAGGGTAGCATTCAGAAAAAACAAAACACTCGCAAAGAAACACGATACAGAGGAACATAAAAACATACTGCCAGCTAGCGTCTCTGAAGTGTTATTGCAGAGCAACACAAACAGCACGCAGAAGTATAAATGAACAACTATGCGTAAGGCAGGTGCCAATGGTCACGGCAATCACTCGCAGAAGTATAAACCACCAAACGACCACAGATACAGCGGCAATGGAGTGTTTCAAATCCATGATTCATCAGCAGATCGTTCGTATGTCATCTTATAGAAAAAACAGCCAATTGGCATGACTTTGAAACATTCCAGTGTCCCTGTATCTGTGGTTACACTCAGTAAACAGCAGTGAGTTTGGTGAACCAATGACCTTCACGGCCAATCACTGTCATTTCTGTTGAGCACGTGAACACAATGGCAAATCAGCGCTGTTTGAGAACGTGCTCCACATTGTCTAAATGTTCACCGTAGTTTTAAAAATGTCAGTACCGATTGTTATTGAAGTCCAGTATCGTGACAACTCTAGTATGCAGTTAGCCACAATGAAAATTAAAAACAGCAGTTGGATCATGAAAAATAAAGTGAGATAGGTCTACATCACTCGAGATGCATTTTGTGTTTATTAATCTTCGGTCATTTTCAATATCTTAAGGGAAAGTTATAAAGATCTACCAGTCGATTGTGATCGATGGGTTGGCGGCCCCTGATATACAGTATGGTTCTCTAAGCCTTAAATAGAGAGAAGCATATACAATATTAGTACATTTGTGTATACTCTATGCAGACCCTGTTGTGGTGAATGATCATAAGCAGCGATTAACCAAAGGTCTTTAAACAGCATTCATTGGGTTCAGGCTACTGTACTAATGTAACTGCCTATTTAAAGGTTACAGCAGTTTATAGGTGCTATATATCAGAGTGTGTCCGCCTAGTTTGTTTTGAATGATTGATGCTTTCTCGCTTTTGGTAGTTTGGTTATTTCCAAGTTGTCTTGGACGTTTTGGTTATTATTTTTTTATATTTATGCTGATGTACCAGGGCTCTTAATCACACAATGGCTGTTTCTCAATTCCAAGAATGCAGAGAACGGACTTGCGTTCTTGTGGAGACTGGTCTTGCTAAGTTACCTTGGAAGGATGAACTCGAAACACCGCGAGAACAGAAAAAGCGTCCTGTGAGAAATGAGATGCTGCATTCGTCCCTGGTTCTTACTGATGATCACATGGACTTCACATGTTTTAATGGGGGGGGGGATTATTTAAACATTACAGCATTCATACAGTAATTTATAGTTTTTCCCCCTTTTCACAATATATACTATGCATTAAGACCTTACAAAAATACATTGCACAATACAAATAATACCCATTTTAATACAAGTTTCAGAAAATAAACTCTTTTAACTCTTTTAATAAACTCTTTTAACTCTTGTTTATGCCTTTATAAAGATTTCCATGTTAATGATTACTTTCACCATCTAATTTCACTGTCTGCATCGGTGCATCCTCAATATCACGAACACATCCAGGAACTTTCACGCGTCCTCCGTTTTTGCAGTCTTGAGTTTTGGAACTGAACTTTGGCAGTTGATGATGATGTTAGACGAGGACGCAAGAACGCTGAAAAATGCATATTGAGAAACAGCCAATGTAATTTCTTTTTGTAGTATTTAAATAGTTTTTTTCCCTAAAGAAAATGATTGAATGTTTTGACCTGTTGCACACAACACAATCTCTGTAAAATTTAGAAAATGTTGTTATTGGCATTTTTAAGTGATGAAGTTTTTGATTTACATCAGGCATGTTATTGATTTGAATCCCTTTTCTTTTTATCTCCTCTGACAGAATCTTGAGCCTGCTCCTATCCAGAACCGATCCCGACTGGATCAAGTAAGCATTTGTTTTTGTTTTATTTTAATCTTAAATCTTTTGATTTCCAGTTTGTGAAAATAAAATTAAAATTAAGTTAATTTTTTTTATAATTTTTTAAGTATAAAATGTTTATATTAAAGTTAAGATGTTTAAAACTATATATGTGTGTCTGTGTGTGTATGTATGTGTATATATATATATATATATATATATATAT